>JABJVR010000087.1:2186526-2214855 GCA_025773905.1 Chitala chitala
AGAGGGGCTGGAGCTAGGGTTAGGGTTAGGGCCAGGAGAGGGGCTGGAGCTAGGGTTAGGGTTAGGACCAGGAGAGGAGCTGGAGCTAGGGTTAGGGTTAGGGCCAGGAGAGGGGCTGGAGCTAGGGTTAGGGTTAGGGGCTGGAGCTAGGGTTAGGGTTAGGGCCAGGAGTGGGGCTGGAGCTAGGGTCAGGGTTAGAGCCAGGAGAGGGGCTGGAGCTAGGGTTAGGGTTAGGGCCAGGAGTGGGGCTGGAGCTAGGGTCAGGGTTAGGGCCAGGAGAGGGGCTGGAGCTAGGGTTAGCAGGGTTTGCAAATTTTAAAAATCCCTGGTAGCCCTTCGGGCAGGCACTCTTCAGATTTTGGTAGCCCAAAATGAATTTACGTAGCCAGAATAAAAAAGACATTAAATATAGAATACTGTAAAGGAGACAAAAACATCAATCAAAACATTTTAAAAACACAAATAATCGTATGAAATAATTAAATTACAATTATCAATACAAATATTTGGTTCTAACTGAACTGAAAATTCTATGAACTTATAAGAACAATATAGAACATAATTCAGTCTGTGTCAGATTCTGAATCTGAAATATCAACTGAAGTCACAGACAAGAAAATGCCACTTGATGTTGACAAATCAGTGCTGCCGGTCGCTATACACAGTTCGCGCGATCGAGAATTGAAACTGAAAAAGCGAGCGCGCATTCAAACGCGACTTCAATACCCCACATATTTATAGTGGCTCCTCGACGCCCGAAAATGAAATACAACATAATTACATGACCAAATTAGTGAGGGAATGCAAAAGCATTGAAATATATTTTTTCTCCCTATAAGACAGCCTGACGGGCAGGGCAGAAATACATTTTAGTAGCCCGACTGGATGACACAATAGCCCCGGGACGTCGGGCTAGCGATATTGCGAGCCCAGATATTCACTACAGGCCAACAATTACGCAATGTAGCATGTTTCCATATAATTTATTCACAGCATGAAAATGATATTGCAGATACACTACAAATCTTTAGCTCCTATGACTTGTAAATGAGAGGGCATATTACATACATATGGAATCATTCACATGTACAAAAATATCAAGTGAATGTGTGTTTTTTTCTTTATGCAATTGTACCTAGTATTATAAAACAAGATGGCGAAGAAACCGCAGTAATCAACATCAGAATTGGTTAACTTTAAATTTCAAAACTCAATAAACACAAGTTAATGAAAACACTTAAATAAATCTGGCATACAACGAGGTCCATGCGTATCAGTTACTTTTAAGATAACGTCTGTAAGTGTAAAACAGGCAACAGTTGCTGTTATGAAAGGAACAACAGCCACCAGGTGGCGATCTGAAATCATATCCAACCTCCATAGCGCAGTTTGTTAGGCAGGTACACGCGTGTTAGGAAGTCTGGACCTATCGATGTCAAGCATTGGATTTCAGCTTTCTGCTTCCATATCTGCATCAGCTCCATCTGTAACAAGTTTTTATTAAGACAGCCTGGTTCGTATTAAGTATTTTCCTAGTTTTGAATACATTCTACAGCCATCTCAGTGCATCAGTGGAGATGTTATCCTTTCCTGCATTCCTATCTGCGTTCATACAAAGTCCATCATCGTTTTTCTACAGTGTGTCTCATCGAATTTACACAACACTATAAAAAGTCCAGGTGCCCCTCCCAACCCCGTTTCTATAATCGAGTGACTGCTTTTACTTCTGTGCTCGTGAAATTGCGGCATTTATGTTCATTACCTTTAAAAAATATTACACAATTGAGTCTGCATGTAAACAAAAATAGCTTAACGCTGGCTATTTTTGGGCAGTAATGACTGTTACCTCTTTTTGCCATGCAGGTTGGAATGGAATGTAGGGGCGCTTCAGCAGGCTGCTGAGTTTGCTCTCATCCTTCTTTGAGAATGGAATAAGAGCATCCCTGGGTACTCTGAGTCTGAAACACACCAGTTTATCACACACGTTTGTGTTACAGCCAGTTGTACTGACATCGCTAGCTAGCAGAATTCAAACACAGAGGCAAATTTTAATCAAAACCTTTAATTAAAGTCCAGAAACCAAACGCTGTAGTAAGTTAAATGGGCACAGGGACAAAGACCCCAAACAAAACTGTCTAAATCCGAAATTCAAAACTGTGGTCACAGGTAAGCAAAAGGCAGGTTACAAAAATCCATAAGTATACAGAAATCCAGAAACATAAAACTCAAAATTGCTAAACAGAGTCAACATCTCAAAAACACTGAATGACAAAGTGAATCTTAAATAGACACTGATAAACAGACTAAAGATTGAGGTGGGACTAGTATGCAGGTGAACGAGGGGCAGCTGTACAGGCAAATCAGCACGTGTTTTGTTAGTGTGGGTGGTGTAACAGCATGTGCTTGTGTTTGTAAACTTGGAATGTGGTTTTCATGGTTATGGGCATACATTAAACTAACCTTCACAATGTCTTAAAATCCAACAATAGTACATCAAAATATAAATAACAACATAGTACTATTATGTCTATGTAAAATGCAGTTTTACAATTATCTACATCTATCGATCTAGTTACTACGTAGTATATATATTTTTTTAACAGAGATTTGAAGGAATATCAATTGATTTAATTTTCAACTTAAATTTGAATATAGCCTACTCCTGCAAAAAAAATAATGAAATTTTAAATGAAACCCACAAAGTTTGCAATGACAGACCTTTCAATGTCAGAGGGAAGAACACCTAGCCACATCACACTTGGGACAGTAAGGTTGTGAGCCTCAAATGACATAGACTGTGAAGAGGAACAGAAAACAGTTTTCCACATGCTGTTTCTTACCCGTGATTCTGCTCACACTGAGTAAATGATGCGCAGAAGAAAAGAAACACGTCTTACCACTGATCCATATTTGTAGATGCACATGATTTCAATGCCTAGAAATAGCAGAGACAGGCTGTCATCACCACCACCATAGTGTGACATTTATTCCCAGCTTTCAAAGGAACCAAGCACAGAATTACATGTGTGTTTTGTAATTCAAAGGAAGTGGGAGTCAGTGTGAGCGACAGTATCCATAAATTCAAAGCCTTTTGTGAGGGTAGACTAGATCTAGCCAACACGTCCAACTTAATCAGGAAGCCATTTTACTCAGTCTGATGTCAGATAAAGGGCACATTCATATAAATGTGTTTTCTTTTATGTCAAAGATTTTACTGTAGACACCTTATGAAAGAGAAAGTATATACCGTGTGGATCGGCGTCCACCAGCGCCAAAACAGGAATGTGCAGCGTGTCCCACAATTTCCGAACCATCAGCCTGCTATTGAGGTCTGGGACACCCTTTCCCTGACAGACACACAAGCAACCTGTCAAAAGTTCAGCATTCCAATGGACACAAAAATGCAGAAAAGGGCTAAAGCCTTTGAGGAAATCATGTTTTGTCCATAAAAAAAAAAAAAAAACAATCTACACAAACATTTATAAATAACAATACTACACAATTATAACTGTTTTCATTCTTTTTATATTTCTCTAACAGTGGTATCTCAAATACAGTTACTATAAATGTGGTATATTTCTTAAATGTAAATTCAACTGTTTAGCAGGCAAAAAATGTAGGTATTGTGTACTACACTGCTAACTGTTACTTGTATAAGCCAGGAGTAACAAACGTACAGTTATCATGATGCATGGTGACAACTTGGCACCAAATTCATCATCCAATAACCTCTGAAAGGTTGCATCTTTTTCTATGATTAGAATAAACCTTGCAGAGGACACAATATCTTGAACATGTTAAAGCTGAAGGTTACCCAGGTGTGAGGCAATGAGCTAATTTTACCTATGCAGAAGAAATAATATTCTTGAAGTACTTAGTTATAATATTGCAAAAACACAAGACAAATATTTTATTTCTACTAATTAAATACATTTCTACTAATTAAATATTTCATATAGAAGCTGTAGAATGAAGGATACTCTTTATCCCATGTACGTTGGATGAAACAGAAACAGCCTACACACAGAAAAGAATTTTAATTGTACACCGTTACATTTAATAATGTTCTGAATACACGAAAAGGGTCAAATATTTAATACTTTACAGGTTATATATTTATGAGCTATTAACATTTTTGTATTCAAACCTGCTATAATTCTAAACTGAATGAGTATCTAAGGTCCTGGCTTGTGTAGCACGAAAGCCTCCAAACTAGTGGAATGTAAGCGTTTGAAGGCTGATGCATAGCAAGGGTCAAAATTTTCAACAACTAAAATAATTTTATCATAAATGCTACAGAAACGCTATAAGTACACATGTGCACGTGAGTCCCATCTTCACTCACTGTGGAACTGGAGCTGCAGTTCACTTTGGTACCATCTTCTTCCTGGTACTGTAAGTCACCTGATAACAAACCCTTAGATGTAGCAAGCTGAATGTGAACAAAACACACAAAAGAAACCATGGAGCAATAAAGTCCAAATATTCTGAACACAAAATGTAAATGTACAAAGTTGCTTCTAATAACACTTTAATGTATAAGAGCATGCCGTAAACAAAGGTGTGTAAATATTAAAACAAATTAAATAAGCACACCACATGGAGGCTCCTTCGTGGAACCTTCAGCATGCAGGAAATGTCATCTACAACGGAGTCCACGGCCCTCTGAGAGCCAAAAAGCTGCATATCATTGTAATAAATGTCCCTGTGGGAACAAGTGCCAATTCAGACTCTCCTACAAGATCCTAATTCTGCTACAAGTCTAAAGGAGGGTTTTTAACTTATTTTATTGAAGCTAGTCTGTCAAGTATGTTTTATGAGGACAGGTTAAGGCCGTTACCGTTTTGTGGCATAGGTGTTGCTCTGAACAAGTTTATAGACAGCAGATAAGACCTTCAATGACGTTGCTGTAATAGATAACACCAGATGTTTCGGTTTTACTTATGTGCATGCCTAAAGTGTGAACATCAGTTCTTCCTTGTTTACGATGTGACTCGTATTCTAAAATAAGTTACCAACTAAATTGTTTAACATAACGTATTTCTCACCAAATTTTCTGATAGACGAGGCACAATCACTTCTTACAATCTTAAGAGAACTGTCGCCGTGCATACGTAGACCGATGCTACTGTGAAACCTCGGTACAACAAAAAAAAGTGGTTAAAAACAAGTTTGTTTATTTAATTGTTGCTGATATAATTGTTTACCATTGCTTGTAATGAGATCCCATTTACAAAAGTAACCTCAACGTGAACACCTGGCAGTCAACAAAAATCTACAATTACGGTACATATATTAGGCTGCTGTTTCATTTTTCAATTATTTCATTTTCAAACACATACATAAAACTATAAGAAACAAAATAAATAACAGAAATTAGCGATCATAGAAATTATAGTACTACACTATTGTTTTAATTACTTCCAAAATGTTGTCAGTAAAGCATTGTTTTTAGTAGCTTTGTCTTACTAAAGAGTTTATTTTTAATGTAACAGAATAAATAATCAGAATTAAAAGCCAGTTTTACCTGACAGTAAGCGGGTTAGATCTGTTGTGAAACACCAACACAGGCGCCTGTGCGCTGGACAAGCTGCTCATTAGCTGCAGCATCACGCTCTCAATGCGCGACAGCACATCTTCACTGAGGAAAGGAATAACCCACTTAAACTCGCCGTGGAACAAGCCTCTGGTTTGCGTACTGATACTGAAATGCGAATCTTTATCCTCCAAATGATTTAGATATATACTAGAGTTCGTCGGAAAGTACTTCTCAGATTTGCACGTAGAGGAAACGTGTAGGTTTTTACCAGGTTATTTCATCGTTGTGTTTTTGAAGAAAGTTTTCTCCGTCTTGCATCGCTAAAAGTTTTGTCTTGAGCTTTTCTACTTCGAGTAGTTCCTCATACATTTCTCATCAGGGGGAAACAAATGTGAGTGTCTGTGTATACATATATAATGGTAATTCTTTGCACGTTACTGTGGCTGACAATAACAAATATAGGTTAAACCACTTTCATATTTAACGGCGTAATATAATTGATGTATACAACATTGCAAGAAGTTATGCCTTAATGTTTTGTAATGAAAAGTTTTAAAGTCAAAATGTGAAACATAAAAATATAATTACAGATACTTGATAAGGCTAGCTCGTCTCACGTGGCTTCCAACGTAACAGCTCGCGCCGTCTGCGCGAGATACCGCTCCCCACGTGAGGCCACGAACACCGACCGAGTACACGCGCTGCCATATCAACATTTAAAATACTATACGTGTTTCAAATAAAGCAACAAACACGTACACAATGTAGTAAACAAACACAAAGATACATAAAATGTCTGGATGTGTAAAAAAAAGTCTGAAGTTCATAACTCTTGGTTGGAAGCTTCATTCACGCGTTATAACGAAAAATAACTATTATTACAGTGTAGAGTGACTGAATCTTCTAATGGGATCATTATGGCTTTATGCAATCCTGAACTGAGCTCTTTTAGGTTTCAGTCCAAGCTGTGGCAGCATTGGCATTTTAGTCTGTATTTATGATAATTTTTTTAGGGTTTTTATGTTTGTTGATTTTTTATTGTTTTATTTTATTGCTTTGTTTTATTTTACTGTGTTATACTACATTTATGTATTTATTAACTCACTCCTGTGATTTTGTATCGAATCTACGTATTTCCATTTTTTTAACCTATGGACCTTCTGTGCTGAGTCCTTAATAAAGATTATAGTAGAACGTGTTCCAAAAGCACCACATACTACATTTCTTATAGTAAAAGTAATTCCATTACATTTAACTTTCCGTAAAAGGTAAAAAAAAAAAAAGACCATTCTTTACATGACGTAATGTGCACGTACCGTACGATTGCAGTGTTTAATTTGGTTTGGACAAAACGTTATTGTCAGAATGTTTTAAAATGTACGCAAAGCCATTCCCTTTAATGACGTTTTTACTTACTTACTTTAAGGTTTAACTTTGTGGGTGGCAACAAAGGTCATGACCAAAACAGTTATAAGGTCATCGAATGTAAATAACATGACTTAATGGATGCAAACACTTAAGAATATGTTGACATTTCATGTTGATAAGTCTGTTTGTTTAGTAGTCCTGATGTTCTCTGTGATGTGTTTATATTCTAAATCCATTACATTTAAGCAGTGTTAACAGTGTGTTTGCTATGTTGAAATCATGGTAGATTTTAAAACAGTATTTAATATGTCTCCGTACATCAGGTTGGGATGATTGCAGTGCTTCAGAACAGCTTGTACAGGTTATATACAATGTTTGCTGCCAAGTGCTGGACATACCTCTTAGCACCAAACACACATGTTCAGCATTGTGTTTGTGAAGAAGCAGTAATCAATTAGGGAAGACTGAGAAATTCTATGCCCAAGTATATGGGACTAATCCAAGGAATTTGTTCTCTGCATTTAACCCATCCCCCTGGGGGGAGTCGTGGGCAGCCATTTTCAACACCTGGGGAGTTAGCATGGAGCATTGTGCTCCAGAGCATGCCTTTTGATGTCATGTCCTCTGTCCAGCAGACATTGGCCTATAATATGAAAATGTCCAGCTTTCCACTTTCATCAATCACTGATTTAGCCATCATCTGTATGTTTTAATCGTGAAGAGCAAATCTGAGGCTGGAGCCCCTCAACCACACCACATGTGTTCAATGCGTTAATTAGTATGACCCTGTTTTAATAAATTAACTCGGCCACGTTGCGTGTTCTGTTATTTCTTATACGAATGTATATGTAAGTCTATATATGAAGGAGGACAAAGAACACAATTTACACACACACACTCAGTATATATAGATATATTGTGTTCTATATATATAAATTATGTTCTTTGCTTTCCTTTTTGACATCTGGTGTCCTCCTTTGAATATGTAGGTATTTGGTAACCCTAGGCTGGGATTCACACCAGGAGGCTTCTGCACCCCAGTCTAACACCCTACCCACTGAACCACCAGTTAAGTTGGATGTATGGTATTCCTCCAAAGCTTTTATTTTGATTATTTGATAATTTTGCAACTTTAAAAACAAGTTGGTTATTTTACTTGACAGTGGATAATAATTAGCATCCATACAAACAATGTACAGAGGAAAGGCAGCACTGGGACATATTCGTGGATAGGGATAACATTGTTGCAAAGTAATGATTCCCAGTTGGGAAAGATGTTGTCCAAGCTGTTGCCATGGTTTGAGACTAATTTGGCCAGAGCGGCCTGGCACTTAGCACCTCATCGTGTCTGACTGGGGCACATTAGCACCTTCTACAGCATTTGTCTCAAGACGGCTACATGTGATTTTGCATTATAAAAGACTGTGTGACACAGGCATATGGGAGTCTGGGCTTTCATTCGCCTCTTGAATTACAAATATGTAGAAATATAGAATGTGTGTTCCATTAAGTTAATTGAACACATGGCAATTGTGACTATGTCTTGCTGACATCAAGCTCTCCGAGTGAAAAAAATAAGTGGAAAATGTTTATGGAAGTGAGTACTTAAATTGACTTTTAAAACAGCAGAAGTTAAAGCTCAATCCAAAACATTCTAGTGTAAATCTAGTTATCTTGTGTACAATTTAAAAATGCACAGTAACACACAGTTATCAGTGCTGTGAA
Organism: Chitala chitala; assembly: GCA_025773905.1. Lineage (NCBI taxonomy): Eukaryota > Metazoa > Chordata > Actinopteri > Osteoglossiformes > Notopteridae > Chitala > Chitala chitala. Next base: position 2,195,159 of record JABJVR010000087.1, read on the forward strand.
TAGTCTATTTCAAGTACATGGGTGGAACGTGGAAACAGCTGTGCAGTGAATAATAACATGGCATGATAATGTTATAACTGCTGCCTTGCAATCATACCAAGGTCCAATAACTGTCAGCTTGTTGCTGTGAAATGTACAAGACATTTGCACATCCTAGTTAAATTAAAATAGTGTGCAGTTGTAATACCGTCAAAATAGTACCTGACAAGTATTCATGGCAAACATTCTTCCTCTTGTTGCTTGACACTGCCCAAATTGTCTATCAAAAACAGACACACATGTATGCACATGCGTTTGACAGATGCCTTTGAATCCTTAACACGCTTGTTTTTCCTGAAAGGCTAAATGACAGCAGCAGTGTCCTGCAAATCAGGAAACAGCTGTGCTTTCTGAAATATGTCATAACTGCTTCTAATTATCGTGTGTTTTCACTCACATGGCCGATGATACGCTAAACCAGCCCGTCAGCTGTGGGCTGTGAGCCTTTGGCCCAAGGGCCTCAGAGCACATTTAAATTCTTTTTAACCTTTTAATGAAGCCATTCTGGAGGTCTGAATTCCAGATATTTTCACCATACATCACGCTGGAGAAAAGAGAGAAGGCAGGTATCTTCTCAGAGAAATATCTAAGTGATTCAGTTTGTATTTTCCCGAGATTGTGTCTGACATATTAATAGCTCAAGCCGATGCGTTTGTGATATTCCATTGGTAATTGTTACAGAAGAGATAAATTGTTGCTTATATTTTCCTCTGCTGAATGGAGCTGGTCAGTGTTGTCTTTTAAATGATGCTACTTCTCTTCAGTTTGCTCCAAGCCTGTTAAAATGAATGGGATGCAAAAAATGGAGGGAAAAGATGTTTCTGCCCTTGGTCTGACCCTAAATTTCACTTAGCGCAGCACTTTAATGGGGTCCCCTCCTTTCCTGAGTGCCAATGACGAGCTGCTTCCGCAGGATTTAATTGCTGGCTAATTGCTATCTCTTCATAACAAAAAAAAAGAAAAAAGAAACCATAATCTGTGAAAGGCCATAACATCTGGGGGTTATTTTTCCCAAAAGCGGGGATGCCTGCTGTTCTCTTGGATTGTGAAAGATCCCTGGCAAATGTGAGGCATTAACCTGCAGAGACAGAGCGCAGCCAGTCATGCGCTTTTCTCGGGACGACAGTTTGCACTAGGCGAGGGGGTGGGTCGCAAGGTCAGCGCAGAGAGGGGTGGGGGCACTGCAGGTGAGGGGGATTAGCTGCAGCCAGTGGGCCGGAGAAACCAAATACAGGTCTGTCATCTTAATCCTTACAAATAGAAAACAGAGCCAGTCGGCATACACCCCCACCCTGGCCCCACCGCTGCTCCGCCCGTCTATCATCTGCCTTTACCAAACAGTTTAGCTCAGTGCTGAGCCAGTAATGGGACCCTTCTAAGTGACCCAAAAAGACACAATGATGGATTGCTTCTCAGCTCAAGTGACAAGCTGATGAAGAAAAACAGCCCAATTAGAACATTTGGAGTTTCCAAGAAGGCTATCGTTGTCATACTGTAAAATCACCGTTAGTGCTTCATTAGTATTTTATGTTGTTGTGTCGCAGCAGATTGAGATATTACCTAATAATACACCCAAGAAATTAAACCCGACAAAAATTTGTGAAATGGAACCTTTCAGGTCCAAAACAATATGGCAAATGATCTACAAATTGGAAAAGGTACAGAGTATTGTAAAGTAAAAGGTGCTTGTTATGGTCTAATATATATTTTTATATATTCCAGAAATTCAGTCAAAGGCCAACGACCAGTGAAATGTCATGTGGTATGAATATAATACATTTATTCATTTGGAAGATGCTTTTATCCAAAGCAACTTATATTTTATATATGGGTTACAATGAGCTAGTGCTGGGTGCCTTGCTTAAGAATACACCTGGTAGCTGGGCTGGGATTCAAACCAAGAAGCTTCTTTACCCCTCCTTGCTGTTCTACCCATTGAGCCATCAGGCCATCTTTTGCTCTGATAACCAAAGTCAAAATATGATGGGCTTTGTTCATATATTGTATGTGATGGTAGATGCAGCTTTTGGACAGTGGAACTGGATAACGGGACGTCTCTGCAAGCACAGCATAACACTGCCACTACAGCTAATGTACGTAGTAATGAAGCCGCCCTCCATCAGGTCGGCAACAGTACTACGGGAAGCCAAAAACATATGGTTTGGAGAGGTTGTGACAGATTCACACTAATGTATCTCAGTCATGTTTACATTTAATTTTTATTCACTTATCTGATGTTTTGTGGGAAATCACTGACATCGTGTACCCTGTGGATTTGTTTACTCTCGCCCTGGAAGGAACCTCCTCCAGCAGAGCAGAAGTATTGCATAATGGAATGCAGATGATTGTTTAGGGTGGTAATATAATGCAGTGCATTAACTGTGCCCTCTAATGGAATGTGTGGACCCAGGCAATATCAGAAAAATATGCCCCACACTGTTAATGTGCAACCAGAACCTTTTACTGGAACTGTGTTGAATTCTTTAAACTGTTCACATCTCAGTACACAAGCTTTGCTGCAGATATTGAAGGATTACTTATTAGACAATGTCATACTCACGTGACTCCCCTGGAATTTTTGTTGGTATACAGTTTTCTTTTGTTTTACATGACAATCTAAGGCCTACACATCAGTTATCGTAAGTATCCAATAACTTTATTCTTGATAGTCTTTGTTTGTGTGTGTGTGTGTGTGTGTGTGTTGGTATGTTGTTGTGCATATTTGTACAGTATATGTTAATTATTTAAACCACTCGTCCATTGTGTGTAAAACTACTTTAGGTTCATGCTGGATGACCTTGAGAAAAAATTTCTGCGCCACAACTACACATTTCAGAACTGACCAAACCAAAAAAATACTGGATGACGATTACGTTTCAGCATTGCCATCCTAAAGCAACGGATGTATGATATACAAAAAAAAAAATAAAAAATCTACAGTACTCTCAAAAGTACTGTAAAAATTAGTTAATTTTCCCATTGCTGGAATAAAATGGCACTTGGACACCGTGGGGTCGGACAGCTGTGTCTCATATGTGCCCGGTGCTCAGGAGAAGGGAAACGTCAAAGACCAAGGGGAACATTTGCAATCACTCAGCCTCACCTGCCACGGTGTCTCACAGGCTGGTGCGCAGAGGGGAGCTCACAGTGGGGCTCTGCTAAAAATTCAAGCATGGGGGGGGACTGACCTGAGCGACCCTGCGCTGCTTCATTTAAAGGTCACTCCAGCATCAGAGAGGCTGTTTTGCTGTGTCCTCATCAAAGCAGCCCGCTGAGCCCTGCCCTTGGCCTTCACACAGTGCAGCCTGCTGCATGTAAGGCAACACTGCAGATAAATGTTAATCTAACCTCTGTCAAAGGTGTTAAATTGTGATTCGAGCGACTGGAGTGCTGTGTTTTGAGTGCCACCCTGGTCTGCTGAGTCTCCCAGTGTCTAAAATGACAATGCCATCATGCCAACCTGGCATAATAAGACTTAAAAGAGGGTGGTACAGATGCATTTTAAAGAGACAGTTTTAGCCTAATTTGTGTTTTACCTGTTTATCTGCGCTAATGACTATGACATTAGTTGGTGTAATGTTGCTGAGTTCCATTTACTGTAAAGTTTCAAATGCAATGTTCCACCAGTTTTGTGAATGTTACTCAGCTGACACACTTCCCTGGGGCTGTGCCCAAGGGCATTATTCTGAAGAAAAAAAACTTTTAAAACCTGGTGCAAGAGGTCGTAAAGGTGTAACCTCATACGTACGCTTGAGCTCCAGAAATGAAGTGTTAGTGCATATGTTCACACATGGCTAGTGCAGTCCATGAATCTTATGTTGGGAGAGGAGGGATTTGGGTTTGTTTACTCAGCTGTAGAGTGCACGGGTGTACCACGTGTGCATGCTTGGTTTTTCTGTGCATGCAGCAGCAGTGGCGATTAGGCAGAGAACGCGTGTGCAATGCTCGAGAAATGTGAGAATGGCGGTGTTGCACTAGGAGAGCACATCTGCCGTTGCTATGGTAGTGGGAACCATGTGTGTGAGCGCACGTGTGTGTATCTTTGCTTGTATGTGTGGGTGTGTTGCATGGAAGGCTGCTTAAAGATCTGCTTTACTTCTCTTGGTCAGGGGCATCTCAGGGTGAGGCTTGCACAGCCTCAGCCGCTGTCACTGTTTACTGTGTAGGTCACATGGGGCAGTGGAGATGGAATAAAGTTGTTGGGGTGGAAACGCTCAGTTCCTATTGTCCTCTGTGAGACTGACAACCCTTCTCTGGGTTAGGACCAGAAGGCCCTGCCTCAAAAATCAGATCCTGGACATTCTTAACTGAAACCATGTTCCTTTTAACTCTTCAATCAGAACCCACAATGTAAACATGTGCTTCCATTTGGTTATTCAATATGAGGAGCCCCAAAGAAATGTTTACACATGTAGCCTGCTGCTGAGAGCCATTTAAATGCAATAAAATTATAAACAAAAGGACAGAATGCCCGTTGACAGTAACCATTGAAATACGAGCCACATTTTATTGTTTAAAAACTGTGCTTATTCTAAAAGACAGAGTAGCCATACTTAAGGGGTCTGGGAGAGACTCTGTTCCTATTTTCTCCATGATTGTTTCTTCAAATCTGGAATTAAGCAGTTAGTTCATTTGCTGTTCAGCCAAAACTAAAGAGACGCAATACAAATTGATGTTGACAGTCGACAGCCAATACACAAACAGCGACCAAAAAAATGCCCATGAACAACCATGACGATGACAGAAGAATTACACCAGTGCTGTCAGGTGTAATTCTATTATTATTATTATTATTATTATTATTATTATTATTATTATTATTATTATTATCATTAGTGAACAACTGTTTCCTGATTATGTGAAACATGGACTCACCTTGTGTGTGTAGCTTACACAACATCGTCAGGATGCCACGTAAACACAACTCGAACTCTATTTTAAACTTAATATTGGTCCTCAGCAGTGAAGCCACATAAGCGTCTATCAAAGGGTGGAAAGATGATAATGATGTACTTCAATAAATGTCAGATTGTGTTGTGTGAAGTATGATGCTTAAAATGCGTTCTGAAAGAGAATATCGGTTTACAGATTGTGATGTTTCTCTTCAACGTTTTTAGGCGATAACCGTAAAAGGTGAAATGTACTTTTTAAACCATTTTTGAAAACATCGTCGTCATTATTATTGTTATGCACTACAGTAACTAATGAAATAAGAATGTGTTATTAACAGAATGGCGCCACAATCATTCAGAAGTCTAAACGTTCACCTCTACGCTGGTGAATAACAAAAGAAACTAGCAAGTGGACAATGAAGCTGCCGATTCTTTTGAATGTTTGCGACACAGAGATCACCTCTGCCGACGTAAGGGACGACCAGAGTCTCCACCCAGTCATTATCAAGACACAAGCAATCACCTTGAGTAATAAACACGATGCTCCCCCACCTCCCGCCGATTTACCTGCTTGACTCTGATCACCACCTCTCAAGCCCTGCGCTTTGTAATCGACAATAGCAGCTGCCTCCTGCTCCTCCCAGCAAATAGCGCCTCCTCAAAGTTTGCTGTTCTGCACTTTAAGCAGACATCGCGCTGCCCGCAACACTTCTCCACAGCATCTACGGTTGCTCATAACGGAGAAATAAAAAAAAAAAGTCTTGGGTGTTTCAATATTATAAGGGATATACACAGAGTTGGATTAAAGTCAATATAAACTGGGAGAGAAACCGCAATTGATGTATCCGATGAGGAACTTTTCCCTCAATATGAGGGATTTGAGCTGATGCAGGGAAACGATTTTTAAAATTAATGTATCATACGGCTCCTCTGTATTTCTAAGCAGCAACATCTTATTTGGTACTCTCGAACATTTTCTATTGACTTGCAATAATAATAAATACGACATGCTTTCGTTATTAGATAAAAGTATACCCGCACTAGTTCTCGCTTGGAGTTGCTGTGCCTTGGCCGAAACCGTCTTTATGAACCTCACTTTAGACAACGAGGTCCACTCGAGCTTCATCCACCGGCGCCTGAAGAGCCAGGAGCGCAGGGAGATGCAGCGAGAGATCCTCTCCATTCTCGGGCTGCCTCACCGACCCCGGCCGCACCTTCACGGGAAGCAGAACGCAGCGCCGATGTTCATGCTGGACCTGTACAATGCAATGTCCACAGAAGAAGATGAGCACGGCTACTCGTATCCTTACAAACCCATCTTCACAACACAGGGTCCGCCTGTTGCAACGCTGCAGGACAGCAACTTCCTCAACGATGCAGACATGGTTATGAGCTTCGTCAACCTAGGTATTGTTCAGACCCCACGACCTGATCTTAAAATATTTTTTAGACTTCACACACCCCGACGTAGCATCACACCACACTGGCATGGGTTAACGACATGCATACGTGAATTATGGACAAAAATAATTAACCAATTCAGGTATTGTTTATTTTGATTAATACTGAAGCACACGTACCCTGCACTGTTGTAGGTAAAACTAAACATAAATTACGTTAATGTGCTTGCAGAACATTAGAACAAAGGTAAATCAACTTACTGATACACCTGAGGACAAGTGTTCCCCCAGAAAATTGTAAATTCCTGAGGACAGAATATTATGATTTGAATTAGTCATACTGTAATTACGGTGGTCCTGACTGAAGTAAATCGGTGAAGTCACTTATTTTTACAATGTGTAACAAATTTGCTACTGATCTATATACATAGCAAAGGCGCAAATGCATAATTTGTTTTATTATTTTAGTGTAGGTAAAGTTAGTGCAGGTAGCACACAACGAAAGATGAACACAGCTTCATAAAATTGTTTCAGTTCTTTATATATTCATTTATCTGTTTTGTTTAATAATTGTAATACAGTCTGCCTTTGTACAGTACAGTAATTAGGTAGTTACTGAGGAATCCGAGGGTGTCGTATTCCTGCGTACTTCTGTTTCTGCGCCAGTTGTTCCTTTTGAGCTGAGCTTCAGGGGTTTGATGCCATGAGAACAGAAATCAGACTTACTCTTTACCTAAACATTTAAAATTATTTGGAAAGAATAGGATTAAGATACTACAGTTAATATAGATTCTGACATATTTCACTTCAGACTTTTTTCAGTGAATATCCCAATATAGGATAAGTATTAAAGTCAGTAAAATTGAGTGTATAACATAAGGTTATATGAACAATTTGTCAGACATTATTTTAAAATAATTTATAACAAGGTTGTAATTATTATATGCTTTGTTTAATGAAATAATAATTGCTGATTGGAGTAGATTATTCATATCTGTGAAAAAGTTTTGATAAAATAATTGGTATGATGAACACTGTGTTTCTCTTGGAGCTTTTAGACATTATAACAACATCAGGGGTCATACAACAGTGATGAGTGTCACTTTAACTTTGTAAGTGTTAATTAATTTTTACATTGTAAATTTTACACTTGTGATTTTACTGTGTGTGACTGAATATTTTTGTGGTGGAAACTGTTAAAGACACAGACAAACACACAAACACACACACACACACACACACACACACACACACACACACACATATATATATATATATTTTTTGTGATATTAACTTCTGATATTTCATTGAAATATTTTTATATTTGGGTTTTAGACATTCTGATATAAGTTTTAAGCACAGAAAACTTTTAATTATTATTATTTTATTATATATTTAAAAAAAATTGTAATAAGCTTCTGTAGCATGTAATGAGTATAATGTTTGCTATGTTGGCCAAGGAGGCAGTGAGTCTTTTGAAGGTATAGGTTTAGGTTTAATAATATCCACACAATAAATGTGTATATGTGTAGGTATAATAATACCTGCACAATAAATATTTTGTCAAAGTTGTTCTGCACCAGATAAGTTCTGGAAAGATAATTGTTGGCATGCTTGGCGACAGAATGGGAGGTGACACGGTTTCCTTTTCTGAAATTCGTAATTACAGCGTGAGGCTCTATGTTGCGCCTTTTTTAGACTTTGACAGACGGAGTTTCATTTGACCACAGAGCTTGAACGGGGCCCCAATTCTTCAAATAAAGACCACAGATGATTTGAGAGTTTAACGAGGACACAGCGTTCTGTAGTATAACAGAGAAATTCCTTTGTTCTCATTTGGTCCGTTAATTAATGTAAGCCTAGCAAACAATTCTGCTGTATAATATACAGAGCAGCAAAAGTAAGAGCTGTTTCTAAACATTGGACAAAATATGATTAAGGACATATAACTAAACCTTCATGTAATGTGATTCAGAATTGAGCTGACTCCTGTAAGTTCTATTTTTGAATTCTAGATAATAGCACACACACTGCATATTGCAAAACTATGGTGTGGTTTCTTACTTGCACAAACTTGTAAGATGACAGGAGTTTGTTACAACTATAACTTTACTGGTCATAAATGATAAAGCACTTTTTTAATTGCAGACAACATTATTGGTAATGGTAGCATCAACTGAATGTTTATACAGTATATCTGTTAAAAACTGTCAAGGAAATGCTTCAGTCATTGTTTGCTTGTACTAAAAGTTTCGTACAGTTCATCTACTTGACTTCTCGGTTTTTTTTTACTTCATTTTAGTTCAAAACCAGGTTAATATGTGTGCACCTGGCATTGGTGACTATGGATGCCTGAAAGCTGTGTTGTAAATATTAGCCAAACAGCTCTGTTTCATTGACTCATACTGTTTTGTTTCTGTGTTACACAATTACTCAGTGAGTGTGTGTAAAGAGTGGAGTGCAGCTGGAATGTTATTACTTTATTATAGCTTTGACTTTAGGCCTCAGTTCATCGTGGTAAAACATCTGACGTGTGGCCTGTGGGAATGGGTGTACCTCCTACATCAGTACTTCCTATAAGTGAACCTCAGTTCACCAGTGTGATCTGACATAAACTGTTAAGTTTAGGGATGCTGAATGGCGTTATGTTTAAAACATTCAAACCCAAACTGGTTTGCGGCAACTGTAGGCCAGAATGTGGATATTCATGACAATGAAATGAAGGTGTTTTCAATGCTCCTACCAGGCCTCTTAGCCTGATTGCTGAAGCTAAAATGGACGTATGTAAGTAGCAGACCAGTAGCAAATCATCAGAAGTAAGTCTGTCTGTTAAATAAATGAAATACCTATTACTTTTGCCAGCCATTAACAGTGTGTGCTTAGTAGTATGTGAATTCTTGAGTCAGAATACAAGCACAGTTAGTGAGGATGTAGAACTGTTCGGGCTTGCATTTTATTATTAAAGCATCTTCTATCTTGGAGAGATTTTGCAGGCTTGGCAGGATGGTTGGAGGGTGAGCAGTTATAGGAGCTTCCACCAGCTTCTTGTCCTCCCAATATAGTAGTCTCCCAACACCCCCCTCCAAAAAAACCTTCTCAATGGAGCGTGCCGAAACAGGTTGGGGAAGCCCCGGCAGCTCTAGCCTTGTGACAGTTTGGGAAAGCGTTTCACTCTTGTCTTGTATGTGGTGACCGTCTCCACACTCCGGCCCCGGACGCTAGACAAAGGTACGATTGTACACAAGCTTAGCTCGAGGGAGGAAGGGAGGGACAGACAGAGAGCGGCTGAGATAATAAAGACATGGATGGGGATAGAGAAAGGACTAAGAGAAAAGCGGCAGTTTGTTTCACCCCTCCCGGCGTCCACCATCTTGCTCCACGCTGATAAGAGCAGTGCTGACAAGGCCCCGGGGCTCCTGGGTCTTTTCTCCCACTGAGTGACAGACCGGCTCCCTGCACACGTTTGTACTGTTCCTGGCAAACTATTTGCGCTGGTCGCATGGTCCCTGGCGCATTAGCCCACAGACACACTGAATTAAGGCATTTCCCTTCAACAAACCACAGCTTCCAGAGAGCGCTGCCTGTTGGTTTGGAAGAGATCCGATGCACGCGGTGAAGTCATTCTCGGCCCTTTGGCTCTGCCTGGTAATTTAAGGGGAGCAACCCAGTGACTTACCAGTCTGTTATTTATTATTTACCTCAGTATAGAAATTGATGCATGCCTGAATTCTTTTTGCTCTATTTTCTTATTGTTATGTGTATTCTCATACACGTTGTTTGCAGATATGTTGGTATTTTGCATGTGTAGATTTGCCTGCCTTGTGCATGGGTACAGTGTGAAATGTAGCTAACAGCCCTGCTGCGTCTGTCCACATGCATCTGTATGTGATCAGGTATTACCATCCCTAATAGGTCCCTTGGTCTGTAATATTCCTGATTCAAGTCAGCTGCCCTGACTCTGTCTCAAGAGAGATACCATCTTAAAAAGTACTTAGTTTTGGCAGGAATTTGAGTGATATAGTGAATAAAAGGTGTGTTGTTACTTTTAATGCACAGCAGATGTTAAAGAGTGAAAAAGCAAGGCAACATTCAGCCTCCGGTTTCCTCCACGAGCACCGTATATTTTGACGATCCTTCTTTGGGAAGTTTTGCCGGGTTTACGCCACGTACCTGCGAAAATGCCAGTAAACGGACACGCTGAGTCACACGTAAACAGCGCTTAATTGCACCAGCCGTTTCTATATGGCCCTTCGAGGCATTACCTGTCTTTATAGACATGCCTCTCTTTTTACCAGGTTTACAATGTGTGTTAACAGGCAGGTAATTGGGTTTTCAAAAAAGATGTTGTTGGGAAATTTGTTTGAATTTACTAGAACCTCTAGCTCAGGCCGTGGTAGGCCGTTAGTCACGTTTTTGTTGGTCAGAGTTTCTCATCTGTGCAGCATGATAGAAATTCCAGTAACCTTTGGCACAGGCTCTTGTCTCACTAAATGGGTAGAGGCTGCACGTGCAAACTAATGCTGGTGGTCGGGGGGAGGGGGTGAAGAAGATAGAGCTGGAGACTCGCAGGTGCCCCACACAGGCACAGCGCAAGCCACATGCAGACACAGCTGCAGCACGCAGGACATGCACACCCCTCGAAGAGGCTGCCTCGCATTCCAGCCTTCTGAACGCGGCCTGTTGGACCCTGTCGGAGCTCAATGCAGGCGTTCCTCTTCTCCTTCAGCCAATGCAGCTGTGTACATGCGTTTTATCGCTCTGGATCCCTCGGTCCCCACCCCGCACACGGTGGAGGGGGTCTGTTTTTCTTCCGAGATGCTCCTCTGTCTGAGCGTGCATCCGAGCCGCCATCTGTGGCCCGCGCTCTTTCTGAAGATGACTCAGATCTGTGAAAATTTAGTGGCAGATTTGTGCACATCTGTCATCAAAGGTTCCCCTGCTCCTTTTACATGAGATCTCCTTTAATATGTACTTGACTGCTAAACACCATGACTGAAACACTGCCTGTGTTCTGTGCCTATAGATGGCAGAAGATATTTATCCTTGTATGATTAGTGTTCTCCTGCTGTCCAGTTTCATTGTTATTTATAATTACAGAACCTGTAGTCTGCAGTGGAACCCAACTACATGTACTTTCCTGCTGCTGAATTTTGTAACTGATTCAATTTTTAGGCTGTCGGGCTTTCTTTGGTTAAACTTGTTTTGTTGTGATTGATACAGAATGTGCTAAGGTTATATTATTTTGTATGTTCTCTTCTTCTTCCTCCTTTTAAACAAAAAAGAACATACTGGCCTAGATTTCTCCCAGTGAGGTTTGTGTTACAGACTCTTGTTTTGTGGTACAGATGATATGAACCGCAAAGAAAGAAATGTTGGCATAGTGGCAGAAAGGCATTTAGCAATGTGAAAGCTTCATTTCCAATTACCCTGAGCGCCTGTGATTTTTATTCACAGGGCAGAATTCTTATAGAACACTTAAACACAGACACACGGCATAATTGATGCAAAATGTTGCTGTCTTCATTCAGAGTTGTAGTTGAGATTTGATTTGTGAGTACCATTTAAGTGATTTCTGCAAGCTGGCCAAATACATGGAATGACTGATTAAAAACAATGAAAAAGCTAACTTGGAGAATACTTTTTTATGTTTTCAAAACAATATTTACGTAATGTGACAAATCTCTTCAGTGGTTTATGGTGTGCCAGATAAACTTGGTTCCATAGCACTCGATGCAGAGAGAAGTTTAAAACAAACATCGTCCTTTGGACTGTGATGCTGTGTGTTGTCTCAACTAGCTATCTATTTCTGTACCATTGGAATGCACAATAATCAGGTTTTAATGACACAGTGCACTGTAATCGGGACAGCTGGGAATCCCTTAGGGTCAGATGGGTCTAAATAGTCAACATTGGGGAGCCTGATTAAAAACAAACAAAAAAACGACTAACAGTTTTGCTTAATGGTGCTTTTCAAAAACAAGGATGAACAGTTGTGTTTGTAAACAATGAATCGTGTAGTGGGCGAAATAAACTGGTCAAGACAACAGTGTGCACCGAGACTCCCTATATGAGTGCAGGACCCAGAGAGACAGAAGAGAGAATTTGGAAGTGACAAAATGCACACAAAAAACCAAAAGTTTATTTTATGGACATTTCTGAATCTTTTTAGCTTGGACATACTAATGAGTCTCAGTTTAAGATGGACATTAGATAAAATAATAATCATGGTTTATTATGGTAATATTCCATACTTGATGGCCTCTTTTGAGATCTTTTCTGCCATTGAATTTTGTAACTGATTAAAGTTTTTAGGCTTTTGTAGGGCTCCATGAATACCATTTTTGGGGGTCATTGCCTTGGAAACAGACTAATGTATAAACTTAACACACATCTCTGCAAGTATGGTCCAGGTTATTCCTGTGCTACCATTTGTTTTAGCAAAGGCATATGAAAAAAATAACTTAGATTATATATAACAATACATCGTCAGTATATAATGTTAGCAGGGGCGGGTGACACACTGGAAATGCATCCACAGCCTCACCCTTCACGTGATTTAGATGAACCCTCCAGTAATTATGCAGTGAGCAGCTTGCCCTGGAAGCAGTGACTCAGCAGACCATTCTGTAGTTAGGTAAAGAAAATGATACATTTGGAAAGATGAAGCACTTGGAAATGTACATCTCTTTGATGCTTTGATGGCTGGTGGGATTCCAGCTTGACATTCTAGTGATGGTCACGTGACTTCTACAGGTTCTCCTCACTTTGAAGGAAGATATTTATTCAAGAACCATTAATACTAGTATAGTTAAAAAAAAAACAGAACCCAAACTGGATGTGTTGAAAAGCCTAGTAATATAGGGAGTGGTTACCACGGCTACTAAATTAAGAAAATTCCAGTAGGAAAAAATGTAATCCAGCAACAGCAGCAAATGTGGACCTGACCGTCAAATCCTGGTCATAACTGAAACCACATCCTAATATGCATGTCTGTGGCTCAAAATGATTTGGACTGGACTGTGAGGTTTGTGGTGTAAATATGGCAAAGGACATGGCTGTACTATACACAGCATATTGATGCAGTTTAGTGGTCTCTGTTAAGCAAATATAATTAAATTCTCTCCACCATCATCAATTATAGAGTGTTTAATTGTAGCTTTAAGCAGTACCACTGTGTCAGTTTGTTTCCCAATCTCATAAAATATTTTCCAGTGCCATTGTGACACGTTGTGGCAAAAATTCTAGAACATATATGTATGTAACATGCCTTTGTTAAAATCATGTTTTCCTTTATTGAAATATTTTGAATGTACACTTTTTATGATGGTCATAGTGCAGTTCTTTAATCACAGGACAAACAGTGCTGAACAGAAGCCCTTTGGGTTTATAGAGATGAAGTGGTAGCTTACAAAAGTTAAAGTAATGAGTGCAGTTTGAGGTCCAGCACAAGGATCAGCCAAGTTAACAGTCATCTGCTGACAAACTTATTGCTTATTAGCAATTACAGCATAATAAAACATTGGCTTCTTTCAGCAGTTGGTTGCAGCCAAGCCAATGACTGACGGAACGTAGCATGCATTTAATCATGTTTTGGTAGTTGTCCTTGAGCCAGCGTGCCCTGCAAGGCGTTAAAACAAAATAAATACATCACAAAGGGATGATGTCATCCACTGTAGCCTGTGGGCAGGAAATGTCAAAATTGGTAATCACTCCGTTGTGGGAGGTGACCCGTTGCTTTGGAGATCTTTGCTGCAATGGACAAACACATTTGGATCAGTCCTACCCGAGTGAGTTACGAACTCTATTGAAATTTCATGCACTTATTCTATGCTTAAACGGTACTGTCGGGGAGTGGGGAAATTAAAAGCATTTGGGTTCAAAAAGTGAATTACAGTAGATTTGGTTTTCAGAGGTTCTTTAGCAGGCTTAGGAAAGTTTATACGTGCTACTTCCTCACAAGCGTTAAGAGGTTGTGGCTGTGGTGCCGAATTTAAAATCACTTCCACACGGAGCTTCAGGAGTGCCCTGCTCTGTAATTCCCATAAACCACAAGCAAGGCTGCTTGATTCCTCCATGTAGAGGCTCCGCCTTCTTGGCTGACCGCTGGCTTTATTTTCTCCCGTTTCAGCCATGGTGGATGTGGCTACGGGCCCCTCCATTGTCAGCTCACGACTATTTTTTAAATTTTCTTTTTTCTTCTTTTTTTTTTTTCCTGAAATTTGTGTTTTAGGGAGTGAGTGGGAGGAGGGGACAGGGGGGCGAGCGGTGCTCCCTGTGGGGAGGCGGAAACGGGATGGTGCGGTGTGAGGGCGAGGGGTGACCGGACAGACACTTGTGCTAATGCGTTGTGTCACCCGCCTCCTTCTCTGCGTCAGTTAGTGAGGTGATGGGGGAGGTGTCCCCTGATGCCGTGGACTGGGGGGGCCTGTCAGGAAGGCCTAAGTCTGCCCACAGTGGCTGTCATGCCACTAGGACGGACGTACTGACGCTCCAACTGGTATTTATAAAGCTGCTAAACTCAGTTTTGCTTCTTGCTATTTGGCCTGTATTTCCTGTACTCCTGTCAAGTGGGCTGTGTATGTGTCAGTACCAAACAGCACTTGTGTCTCACCCACATGTTTTATCAGACTTTCATAAATGTGTTTTGTATCATTTTGTTAAAGTATGTACGAAGCTGCTTGCTTGGAGGTTTGTGCATGCCGTGGCAGTTCAGTCTTTCTTCCCATTCAAGAAAGGTTGAACCTTAAATGTGTATACAGTAGCGGCCCTAAGTGCTTTGTGAGTGTTTCTAATTAGGCTTCAGAGACGAGCCTTAACAAGCACCCTCTTGGCTGATGTGATGTGATGCTCATTTAGATGAATTGCATAGTGGGCAGCGACGCATATGTCCGGTCTGTGTGCGTGAGCCATACAGACTTTCATGTTCCCCAGGCGTGTGTGAGGGCAGATGGGTATCATGTGCACATTGTGGGCCTGCGGAGCTTCTCTCTGAAGTGCGGCAATGCGTGGAGCTGTGGTCCGAATGCGCCTCTTTTGATTTACCTCTTGGAGTTTCAATTTGAGGACTCGGCCTAAGTGTCACTCAGCTTGTCTTATGGCCGACACCTTTGATGGGCTGGGCGGTAATGCGGGACAGCTGTTGAGGTATCAACAGAGAGGGTGTTTTAGACTCGACTCTATAAAGGGAATGCCTTTGTACCTCTGGGTGAGGTCCCCACTGGCAGTGGGTAAAGCCTCACTCCACACAAGCTGCTCTTAGCACTAACATATTAGCAATTACAGTACAAGGGGGCGCAAGAAGGCAATGTTAAGTTAGACAGCGGGAAGACAGTTTTGTGCCGACCAGTTTGGAGGCACAGAAACAGACTGGGTTTTAAATGCTGCGGATCGTGTTTCTGCAGTCGACCGTTTAAGACCTGAACTCCCTTCGAAATGTTTATTTAGCGCATGTAGGGCGACCGCGATGATGGCTGCTTGTTTCCTCTCAGAGGAAGCAATAAATGTGCCCGCTTGTGTTTAACTATGCCTCTGCCTGCCTCCTAATTACTGCCATACTCCGTTAATGGGATTCAGAAGGGAGGGGAGGAGGACACTGAGGGAGTGAACGAAAAGTAAAAAAAAAAATGGGGGAAAAGGAATAAGAGCCAACAGCGTGGCTGTACTTTGAGAGGGTCTGAGTTGCATCACAGAGGCT
The DNA here is from genome assembly GCA_025773905.1 of Chitala chitala. Classification (NCBI taxonomy): domain Eukaryota; kingdom Metazoa; phylum Chordata; class Actinopteri; order Osteoglossiformes; family Notopteridae; genus Chitala; species Chitala chitala. Next base: position 2,211,184 of record JABJVR010000087.1, read on the forward strand.
TTGCGTTTGTGGAGTATTAAAAACAAAGGGGGGGGGGGGGGGACTGTGCGGTGTCCATGGTTAACAAAATTCGACATAGAGATATGCGTGTGACATTACTTTTTAATTATCTGCACATCTGTATAATGCACATGTACATAAGGAAGAGAAACAGCTGAATGAAAAAAAAGTGCATTACATTTGTGCTTCAAAGATTAGAGTGGACCCTGCGGTCATGGCTTAGGAGCAAGAAGGGGTATGAAACAGCTGAGAGGTGCTGTGCACAGGGATGGAAAGACATCGAGGAAAGGAGGGAATGGGTTACCGGGAGTTTCACAGCTGCAGCCAGCTGTTCTCAGAAGTGCAGATAAAGGGCTTTTAATGTGAAAGAGTGGACTGGGAGATTAAGGGGCCTAATGTTCCCGGGGCTGGATGAACAGGTCTGTGTTCTTCCGCCATGGTCCGCACCTGCACTGGCCCGGGAAGAAGAATGGGATGGGCCTGTGGGAGAGGGCCTACTCACAGTGGACAGGGGGTGGCGCTGGATAACAGGACAGGGGTCAGACCACCCCCCCCACGCCAATGTCATCACTCTCTTGGCATCCTGATTCGCAAGCCTTATTTACGAGGTATGCTCAGTCTCACTCCAGGAAGACGGAGCAAGTGTGAGCCAGCGCGATGAAGATCTCCCATCTGCACCCAATAAGGGGGACCTCGCACGTACGCACAAGCAGCACAGATAGCAACACAAGCACTAGTGCTGTTTTCATACCTCTCAATTGGAGTCCGGACAAAAAGCAGAGGGTGGTTTTGTGCCGATGCTGTCCGTCAGTATTATATGCAGGGAGAAGATAGCAAACATGTTAACATACCTGCTAAAATGTGCCCTGTGAACATACAACTGAAAAAGTCTAAAAAGCACAGATGATTTCATTTAGTAGGGGATCTGAATGAATAAATGGTGGAATGTCTTGCATGTTTAGGAACCTTTAAACATATTCCAGGAAGTATCTTTAGTAAAGTGGGATAGAAAGCGTGACAGTTTGGAGGACGTCATCCATAAAACACATCAGGAAAATGGAACAACACTTGTGTTTTTCCATCTGAGAGTTGGGGAGTGGGTGAGGGAGGCTGTTTGATCTTCATGCTGAATGAGTAGTAAAACTCCACTGTTTACTTTGAAGTTAAGGAAACATGTTAGGGACAAAGTCATGAATTTGGATAAAGAACATTAATCTCATTCAAGAAAAAAAACCCATTAAACTCCTACCATGGTACTGGGTTTCTATTTAAAGAAATCATTCTTTAGATTAAAAAAAGTCCTGATTGTAATGTAATGACTTCTCGAAGTGCTGTAAGTGCTGCTTACTGAAATGATCAGAACGCGATACACGTGGACAGCAGCTGTAGTAATGTTGTCGCTGTAAATGTTTTAGAGGACCTAATGAAACCAACAGGAGTGCATGAGGAATTTCTTAGCACTTGTGTATCTTATTCTACATGAAAAGTGGATAAATTACATCTGCTGAAATTACAGGATGGGCTACAGTGATAGATCCCCAACGGCTGGGGTTCTCCTCTTCTGGAAAGGCAGAGGTGGTGGCTATTTAGCGCGTCCCAGCAGGCTGGGTCCACAGAGTTGGTTTTGAAGAGCGCTGTTTGGTAAAAACGGTGTGTAAACAGCCTGACCGCTCTGGGAAGATGGGGACAATAGACACGAAAGCCCTTCGCTAATCGCGAACAGAAACCCGTGCCCCTGTTGAAAAGTAATTAGATCCATGCTTTTCCCTGTTTGGTCTGCACAGTGTGGTCTTTGTACAGGGCAGCTTCACTGTGAGAAAGAGGGATACAACAGAGGCAGAGGAGAGGATTTTGTGTGTGTGTGTGTCTCTGTGTGTGTGTGCTTGCTCGTGTGTTTGTGTGCAGATTGTGTCTACGTTTGGAAGGAGACGGGTCAAAAGATTGGCGGAGAAAATCTTTTCAGCTGATCACTTTAAAAAGATCTTCCATAAAGGGTTTAATTTCAGCTTTTTTTTGTTTTGTTTTGTGTTAGATAAAAGTCAGTCAAAGCTGCTCATCCACATCTCATTAGTTACCTTCAAGAAAGGAAGATTTTCAAAAGTTCTAGTCAGATAAGTGAGCAGCACAGGAGAACCAACAAGTGGCCTTCTGTTCCTGACCAGCTCCAGGGCCTTGATGCAGATAAAAGGTTTGCAGCTGTGCCAGGCCTGGTCAGAGTTCAATGTCAAATTGATAAAAGACTGGTGAAAGATTGGAGAAAGGAAAAATCTAGAAGGTTTCAGTTTATTATTTAATTGTAGCCTTTTTTAATATGTACTATCTTTATGAATGGCTGTGTATGCTGACACTGTGAACATTTTTCATCCAAAATTAAGAAAATATTAAACTTCTAGTTCATTTTTTGGACTTTTTTTGGCCATACTTGGGGCCATGTAGTAAAACGGGCCATGGAAAGAGTGGTTCAAGGGTCAAACTATCTGCATAAATTAACCTGGAGTCAGGCAGGCGTGGCCATCTGTGATGAGGTACAGGAGAGACTAAAGCAGTGATGGATACAGATATAGGCATGGAGCTGTAACAAAACCCAATGAAATGCGAATGAACTTGCAGTGCGTCCTTCCCGTTAGCTGACCTGACACTTTCTGCCTTGCCCGGTCCTGCTCCGCTCCAGTGGAACACGACAGGGAGTTTCTGCCTGTGCGCCGGCACCACCGAGAGTTCCGCTTCGACCTGTCGCGCATCCCGGAAGGAGAGGCCGTGACCGCCGCGGAGTTCCGCATCTACAAGGACTTCATACACGAGCGCTTCGAGAACGAGACGTTCCGCATCAGCGTCTACCAAGTGCTCGAGGAGCACTCAGACAGGTGAGACAACGTGCGCCTGCGAACTGCGTAGTGCTTTCAGAGAGGAAGAACTTCTGTTCCATCATTACAGCTGGCTAATACATTGGTATTGCTCTGAGAGCTGCTAACTGGAAATGTCAGACACTGCACGGCTGTTCTTAATCAAGTTCTGTCATTCTGTCATTGCCCACAGGAGTCACGATATTAACTGTAATGAGATTTTAATTTAATTTTGCTGCATTTTTTTCCCCTCTTTTGCTGTCTTCAAGGGACATTTTTTAAGCCAGCTGTTAACTTATCTTCATCTGCGGCTTCATCCTTCAAGTGCATTCAGCATGTTGCTCCATGCTGTGCCAGTGCTGTCGGGTAGAGCTTCGCCTTAATGCTTCAAGCCCTACTCGACGGCTTCATTTTCCATTTGGGAGTCCACATAAATGACACATGACATTCATTAGCCTTTAAAAAGGCTGTTTAGTCCTACAGCCAGGAACCACATTTTGACTTAATATCCAGAATGTGCATGAAGGGTATCATCTTAGCTCCCTGCTGTCAGTCGGCTTGTTTTCTACACGTGTTCCACAGTGATTGTGTTGTACCGGATGGACCTTGACCCAACAGCCTTCAAGGAGAGCTGTTGTGGGCAGCCCTGAACGCTTTAGAGCACCTTTTTACTAGCCGAGGTTCTGTCTCCCAGGCAGCCACCACAGAGCTAGCTCCAGCCCCTACTGGCGGGGGCGGGCCCCGCCCGGGCGGCGGGGGGGGGGGGGGGGGGGGGGGGGGGGGGGGGTGGGGGTGGGGTGGGGGGGGTGGTTGTTGAGGGGGGTGGTTG
>JABJVR010000087.1:2221441-2236189 GCA_025773905.1 Chitala chitala
CACACACACACACACACACACACACACACACACACACACACACACACACACACACACACACACACACACACAACATTGTGGAAGGCTGTTTTAATACTCAACACTGTACACACCACAATATGAATGTATTATTCAGAGAATCACCTCCTCTGCTTATACAAAAAGACTCCAAAACCACACTTAAAAACCTTCTTAGCTTTCTTGTATATTACAAATCATTGCAACAACTTCACTCAGTAGTTTGCAGGCTTATCTTTTTCACAAATGCATAAACTAAGATACTTTTAAGATACAGAGACACAGGGAATTTACTGATGACCCATCTGTTTTATGATCAACTCTAAATTTGTGGTGACTTTTTAATTAGACAACTTTTAAATGGGGATAAGGAAAATTGAGTTTAAAAAAAAAAAGCAAAGTCAGATTTTATATGGTGTGGAAGATAAGAATTTGATAAAATGTACAATATGTAAGAGGGTAACATCCATCTATTACAGGTTATCCTGTTCAGAGTCATGGGTATGAAGGTAACAAAGTCACTAAAACTAGTTTATATTCTTATTCATCTTCAGTCTAATCAACACAGATGCCCACAGTCCGTCACATCTGACAATCTATATACCCGTGAATGCATTTGTCAAGCGCTATAACACCACAAATGTCACTTGCCACATCCAAACACTTGACATTGTGCGACTGTATCTCCATTCCTGGGTACCTGATGCAGTACTGGAGCAGGGAGAAATAAAAATAAATAAAAAACAGCTTGCTTTAGCTCGAACACTTGCAGATACAGCAATACCGAGAACTCCAGGACAAATATGCTAGCACTATAAGAGACGCTTATTGTTCATTAATATCCTGACATATTTCACACCAGAAAAAGCCACTGCAATAAGAGATACTGGTCGATGTACTTGGAATTAAAATTCATCATTAGAATCTCGAATATATTCCTTACACTGGTCTCATGTTTAGGAGAAACAGTAGAACTAAAATTGAGATGAACATGTAATTTCTCCTACCATGAATTTTTTCTGTTAAACTACATATGGACCTAACTGACATAACTCACAAAAAATAGACAAATGTTAATATTTGCCAATGTACCTTATTTCCTTCACAATATACATTTTGTATTAATATTTACAGTGTTTATTTTACCTACATCTTTGTAACGTGTCCTAAAAATGCCTGTTGGTACACTGTAACTACATACAGCTATTAACTTCGGCATATCTGGTTAAGAGAAATAATAAATTTGCTTATTGAACTCAGTGCAAACATACAGAGGTAGAATATTTTATTGGACATGTGATCTAAAACTCAATTTGTCATCAGATCTCTTACTTCCTTAAAGCTATGCAGGTTTCTGTTCATTACAGATTCAGAGCCAAGCTTGAACAGCAGAAATATAAGGTTTCCAGCCGTTCCAACACGGTGCATTGCGTTGACTTGCAGTAAATGACCTTGGCATTAGGCACTACAATACTAGCTTGCATTCCTTTAAATACATAAAACAGCACTCACAAACCATCGCTGTCACCAGCGAGTCACTAAATGCCAGCAAATTTCAGTACGGGCAAAAAAAAAAAAAAAAACCATCCTCACTTTTACTCCAAGCCAGAAGATGGTAAAGAATCAGAGCAGAAATCACGCGCGTCTGGAGAGCGGCTGTCTCTGCCTTTGCTTGTCTGAGACGGCAGGCACATGGTTCCAAGGAAGTGAGTAATAGCTTGAAATGAAGAGCTTAGCAGCAGCTATGCAGTAGCACACAGCTAGGCCATTTGCTGCTGACACCCACTCGCCATTACTCACCGAGAGGCTTTGCCTCAGACATGTACGCAGACACGAGAGCGCGGAAACAGACACACACATGCACACACGGCAGCAGCCATGAGCACACGCACACATGCGCGCACACATGCACGCACCACCTGCTTGTTTCAAGTGACAGTGACAGTAGGCATAGTAGGTTCGGGCTACTGGTGACCCTGAGAGGCTCAGCCTACACTATCTCAGTGGCCAGACCTCCACTGCTGACTCAAACCCAAATTCTGCTGTGCACCGCACACTCTCGCTCCCTGTCTGCGTACAATGCAATCTTCAAACGACCGTTATCTCCGTGACCTTTATGTGGAGAGTGATTTCTGAGAGGTTGATGTACAAGCACTGCTAAGCCTGGGTGCTTGGATCGGGCTAAGTCAGACACCTCAAAGGCAAGGGCTGAGCAGAAGAGCAGACCTGAGCCTTTAGCAGAGCACCTTCAGCTGGTGTCTCCAGGCTACTGAAATCCCTGCCTCCCCACTCACTATAAATCCACAGTTTGGTTTCTCACTGCCTTTCCCCTGTTCTTTATATAGAATGTAAAAATATTCACATTACTACAGCGTATTACCATAACAACTCACACTTCAGCTGGATTGTCATTACCCACACAAGTATTAAAATTTGAAATAAACATTAATTTAGATTAGCGCCGTGACAACTTTATGTTTCAAAAATACATCAGATGTACGCTAGCTGCAAAATATGTAAGATGATAACATCTGAATGGAATTCCACTGGTTAATGGTGAAACTGCAGGGGTCTTCTGGCTGACAGTTCATAATGTCAGCAAAGGGGCATACACAACATCTCCTGTTTAGATGCTGACTTAGTCCAAGTATGCACTTGTACAGTATTGTACCCAGAACGATGAAAAGGCGGGCATGCTGAAGCCAAAGCACCTGGTGAAGCTGTGCAGTGCCAGAGAGCAGATGTGAACTGCAGCGCCCCCTGGCGATGGCCTCCATTGACACCTGAAGCTCACCAGCTGCGTGGCAGCAGTGTTGTGTTCCGTTCTTTCTCCTTGGACTAAACGTCAGCTTGAGTAATGCTCACCTCCCACGTTTCTGACTGCGTTTTTACACTTACGTCTTCACAATTCTTTCCATCATGCACATCTTTTAACTTTGAAGCCACAAAATAACTTCAAATGGTTATTGTGGATTGTTTTGAAAAGCTGCAGTCCTTTGAACGTCTTTGCATTCAGAACAGGTGGTTTTTAAAAATCAAGGTTTTTTTTTTTTTTTACCGAAATACATTATTGAAATGGAAACAAAAACGTAAATGCTTTTTTCACTTTACGGCCACAAATGTCAGTATAATAACGCTAAAAACGTAAAGTTTAAAGTAATTCTGCACTAAATATTAATTCTAAAATATGATATGCATATTGGATTTCATTAAAGAATACAAAATAACTTCAGATTTCTTACTTTATTGGTATCTGATCATTCGTAGTTAACGGGGAAAAACTTTCCACGGTTGTTTATATACAAGAAATTTTGATTGGATGAATCCAGTTATCATGAAGGAGATGATTGGTTGTGTACTTTAAATTATGGACGTAGGCTTATTCAGATTTAGTAGCAGAAAATACCAGACCTTATTGACTTTATGAAGTGAAAAATAACAAGGGGCAATTTCAAGCTTTGTTTCAGTGTAGTTTTACATAACATGCATCAGATTACTGGTACATTTGAGGCTGTTTAATGACTCGTAAAAATGCATACACTGTACTCTATAGCCTACAGCATATTGTATAATGTACACAGAACAATAACGTATTTTTGCTCAAAAAGAATAATGGACTAATTATTCTAACAAGATACAAATAATGTATCGATATGTCAGGTCACAATGAGTATTTGTTACATACGTGCGTAAAAGTATATTTAAAAGTAGCATGCTTACACGTCGACCACGGATAACTGGGCGCCTACAGCATCCTCGTAGCAGAGCAGGAGATATGCACGCTTAGGTAGAGTGTGGGGTGACATAAGCAACTCGTGTGTCATCCTACTCTAGGTCATAATACCGCAGCGGTTTGCCCTGATAGCAGCCTGTTTGACCAGTGTTATCAGCACAAGTGTAGGTTGCATTCGTTCGTGAGAAAAAGGCATGTCTTTTTCATGACATGTGAAGTCGAAAATTATTTATGTAAAAATTATAATATAGAAAGGCAGGGATGATTGGGATTAAACTAAAATAAGTATTACATTTCAAGATGACATGAATATGTTTTCAGAATAAAACTGGAAAATAATTTTGATAATGGTACACCTTCAAGTGATTTTGATGATAAACTGATACTTTTAAGGTACCTGTTTGTAAAGCTTGTGGCAAGCTGGATAAATATAGCCTTTCAGAAACACTTCAAGGAGTTTACGACTGTATTACTGCAGAAACATGCTGACATTCACGCTTCTTACATTTTAATATTCACTCGCCGTACAAACCCTTCATTAACCCGCCAGAGGTTCTACAAAATGTCACGACAGTCGAAACTGTTTTCATTGCCGTCTATTGCTGAAATTATTGCTGAAACCCCATAATATACTGATACCCGATATCTTAGTCTATTCTTGTTTTGTCAACAAAAATATACACAAACACAATTTTTTACACCAATTGTTAAGATGAATGTTACACTCATTGTGTATAGGAGGAGTGCATAAACTGTTATGTAAAAAATCTTAAAACCGAATGAAAAATGTTCCTGAAATTTTGTTAAATAAAAGCATTATGTTAATTTCATCTTGGCTCAGAACTAGTCCTATATGGCCACAGTGAGGCTGATTTTCTCAGCTCTTTTTAAATACCCAAAATTACACAGGCAGAATTAGTTTAGTTAGACCAATAATTAGTTGTACTTAAGTGTTCATCTGAAATAAAATCCAGCCTCGCAGGGCTAGGAAGGGACTTTACTTTTAATAGTGTAGCAAAAATACCCCGATAAATGTCGATGCTTTTTTCAATGAGAAAGAGAAAGAGACATACATACAATACACTGGAGAAGTACTGGCGCCGTGGCTAAATTAAATCAGCACCTTCATTTTCACAGATTTAGAATAAACGATATGGACAGAAAGCACGTGGTGCTGGCAAAACAACGCGTAACGTGGACACCTTAATCTATGTTGGCGAAGCTCAAAGGGTACTGCGAAGACTGAGATGTGCGATCACCGGTTCTCACCGCCATCACTGGGGAATCAGGTTTCTGTCATCTCTCAAACATCACAGATGCTGACCGTCAAAGTCACAGCGAGGTGAAACTGCTTGAGTTTTACACGCCCCCCCCCCAACCTGCATTATGCAAACGGCGCATCAGCTGCGCACGCAGCAGAGCCGCTGGGCCGGGAGCAGTGGCGCTGGATGTGGGATGGATACGGTCCTGTGATCTGAACTCAGCAGTGTGTGGCATAGCATAGTAGGTATGAATGGTGTCCGATCAGGGCCAAACAAAGTGGCGGGTTCTTTCTTTCTAAGACTTTAGGAGTTTTTAAATAATACTTAGGATTAAAATTTTTAGAACAATTTTTTTTTTTCGTATATAAATAATGCGCCGCTAATATAACATGAATATTTAGTTAACATGTGCCTATACAATAACAAAATATAATGGTTTTCACGTTTATTTGTGATAATGTGCGTATGTTATGGGAAGGTAACAGCACTACATGTAAAAATGCTCTTAAAAAGTGTTACATTTAATCTGTCCACATTTCAGAACTCTTCAAAAACAATAAAGGTAAAACCTGTCAGTTGCAAAATTAATTTCAGGTTTGCCTGGTAGCAAAAAAAGATTGATTGATTTGAAACTTTTTTATAGGGAAAATTAGTATGAATGAACAAACGTCAAGCACAGTGTTTTTAAATTTGCATACAAATTTGTAAAGGAAATACGTAGGTTTCATGAAATTTAAACATAAAAATGTATTTTTAAATATGTAAATGATTTAATTATTTCTTGACGTTCTGTAATATATATTAATATTAAAATGTGAGCTAATTAATCTTTTTCTGACAAGTATTTTATGTCATTCCATATAATGTCATTCAATTTGCATATTATTAAATAGTAAAATTAAAGTGACATATTTTACCCAGTGTTTTAAAAACTGCATTGGAAATAATCTAAAAAAAATTACATCAGTATGTGAAAGTGTGTAGATTAGTAGTGTAATATATACATTGTTCCTGCCTACATTTGCATATTGTGCTTAATGAAGGAAAATGGAAACTTTGAGCATGTCTGTTAAGGTGAAGGTTTGTTAGGCAGACTGCACCTTGGACGAGACAAACTGGAAGGAATTTTCCCTGTCAGTCTTCAGCTCGTCCACTGTGTCACAGCAAGAGGGTCTATTTTCTACAAACTGAACCAGTAAATCAAATTGAAAACTGGGCTTGAGTTCTATCTTTATCCTTCCTGTGAAACAGCACCATATCAGTGTTGCGCTGGAGGCTGGCGAACCTCTGCTCCCTTCTGGGATTTTTGAGCAGCCCCCCCCCCCCCTCCTGCCACCTGGGCAGCTCGCACATGGCCCCCCGCACACCCCTAATGCTGCCATGTGGAGTGGACCGCCGTGTGAGAGTCGCGCTCTGCTGTGGAGGGGGCGTTGTTCCTCCTGGCCCCGTCAGTACTGGGAGCATTTCTGCCGAGGCAGTGATGAGGCGAGCTGCCGGGTTCTCCTTCCAGCAGAACTGTCACGCTCCCACTGAGGGAGATTCTCACCACTGCCCACCAAGCACGGCAGCCATTTTAGAACAGCTCGGCAGGGAACAACCAGTGGTACCGCCTTTAGGACTTGTATCTGAGAGACCTGTTCGCTAAATTCTGCACATTGGGGAGTTTCTGTGCAACAGACGTCCCATAAAGTACAAATCAGCAGAATGGAGTGTAACAACAGGCTGTGCTTGGACACACTGTATATAGCCAGTGTCAGAGCCCTCAGCCTTAATATACCTCTGCAGAATATAAAATGTCTCTCAAAACTTAACGAAAGTGTCCTGTTTCTCTCAGATTGTTTTATTTAGCACAGTGTAGCTTGTCTCAAAAGGCAAGCATGAGAAAGAAAGTATACACAAGTTCAAAGACTGCTACCGTGAGCACGCAAGTCGGTATGCGTCTAACACAGAGCCGGCCAGAGGAGATCGAACAACGTGTGTGAGAGAGGTACGCCTCCACATCACGCTGCTCGCTGGCTGACTGTACGGGACGGCCAGAGAAGGCGTGCAGGCCACGGCTGCTCTGAGGATAAGCTTAAGACTCAGGAGGTCTTTAACCCTGCCGAGGGGGAGGGGGAAGGGGGAGTCAATTCAGGCAATTATACTAGGCGACCCGAAGGGATATGGGACACTCGGAGGTTCGTGTGGATTAGAGGAACAATTGATGCTCTCACACGAACGCGTCACATGTGGGAGAGACACATGGGTGTGCGGACCAACCGATAAGAAGCCATACACAACACAGCAAAGTAAGGAGAGAAGTACAGAAGCCAATGAAGTTCAGACACAAGTCACAGAGAGTTTTACTGAAGTACTGAAAACCTAGAACTAAACACTAGGCTGTAAGTGTGGTTGTAATGTGTGAAGTGCCTACTACTGTTATTATTTCAGTTATTTTTCATCTCTCACATCACCTACTCCCACCTGTGTGATAGCAGGTATGCGGGAGGGAATTCCTTTAAAAGCTGATGATTGTACAAATGAAACCATTTCAGCTTTTTATTAGGGAAAAAAAAGCAGCAAAACAAAATGTAATGCAAACCACTTACCAGTACAAACAATAATGCTAAAAGCCCCATTGATAAAAAAACTGACTGGGAGAAGGAGAGAAGGACAGCATACTGTGAGGTATTGCATTGATAATCCTTTAAATATCCTGTTGGTACTGGCTAAGGCAAGCTTTGAACAGATAGCTGAGAAAATCCCTCTTGCACTGGAAGTTAGAGTTAGCCCCTTGAGTATAAATCGGGCCACAGTTCCTTCTTAAGCTGGTTTCCCAGCAGGACCAGTTAAAAATATTACCAGACTGCTTGCATGCATGCCCTTGTCATTTTGAGTCTTGTTGTCCAGTACTGTTAAGGGCCTCTGATTTTTCCTGCACCCCCCCCCCCCCCCCCACACACACACACACACACACACACGCACCACAATGCAAAAGACAGCATCCTAGAGCCAACTAACGGGTAGCAACAGTAGACTTGGAGCGAGTCAGTAGCTCTGGGCATGTTTGCCACTTTTTTTTTTTAATTTTATGAACATAACAGCAATATCAGGTGACCCGACTGTTTTCCCGCTCTTTGTGTGGCCGTTTAAACAATCCCGCCAATAAATATCTTACTGCTTATTAACATGTGACTTGTTAATAATGAGTGTTTGGCCTCATTGTGACACTCATAGCGGTGTGTTCACACATTGCTGATCAAACGATCATACGTTGATCCAAAGCACAGCCTTTAACTCTCTCCACATAGCTGCTCTTTAATTTTGTTGGCTCAGATCAATCTTAGTTTGTCTGTGTTTTGGGGATTGGGCCATTTTTCACTCTCTGCTGAGGATGTTCCTTGAATATTCACACCCACCTCATTTTCCTTTAATCTTTAATGCAAAGAAGGACTGCGCACTCAAAGAATGCTCAGCGTTAGCGCAAGCTGTTATATCTCGCAGCTCTGCTGAAGTAATGTCATGCGTTTGCCATTTGAGCAAACACTGGATGTTTGTCCTCTTTGTCACATGGGTCAGAAGTTATTATAAACTACAAGAGCATCCGATACATTTTCACTGTGAGTGACCCCTGTTGAACAGAAGAAAAACACTCCTTTTCCAACTCAGTTAAAATGTTTTACAATAAATAATTAGCATACTATTTATTTTTATGTCAATATACATCGGACTGTAATTACTGCTGTTGTGTGAAGCTGTAGGTACGTTTTGTCATGTTTAGGTGTATGTGATTATACATATTTGAAAGAATATTGTAGCCTTACTCAACATCTCTGAAACCGTTACAGACTGACTTTTAATAAATGACATTTTTTTAAATTTAATTATTAAACTAAAGTGACTATTTGCTTTTCAAATGTGAAGGTAAGAACTGAAAAGACTTAAAGCCTCAGATTACTGAAATATTTCAAGTGTATGTATAAAGTCATGTGATCCATTTAGCATGTTCATAAACCAGGTGGAAAGAGCCGATGGCATGGGTAAAAGGGTACCAGAACCGACACAGCACACTTGTGTTCTGTAACAGCTCTGACTGAAGTTCTTCCCACTGTGCTGAGTTCCATGGTGGAAAAGAAATGAACTTCTGTGAAAAATAATTACTCAAAACAGACTGAAACACTGGTGACGCACCGTATGTGCAAAAACGTATCACTCTTTTTGGTGTTTAGCTGAGTAAATCATAAGACAATGACTTGTAAGAATTCAAGCAGACGATTATTACAAGCTAGCAAAGATGACCTCATTTTTAACACTCCACTGCGTGGTTAGTACACTTATTACACGGTGATATAACTGTACTATCGCAGTGGAATACGTTTAGCGCGTCAACTGAAAAGTCAGCATCGGGTCGCTTTTCTGCCTGCGAGTACAAATCACTCGTACTTATTTGGAAGATAATGTCGTTCTTGCTTATATAGCTGTCAGTTACACAGTTATGTCATCTGACCAGGAACACATAAAGTGCCTTGAAGTGGCGTGATAAAGTCTTCCCCATCATTTGCCACGTGTACCCCCGCACAGAGAAGAATCTGAAGCATCAATGTACGCGCAAAGTGTGAACTCGGAAGGTTAAACACGCACGCGCACGCACGCATGCATGCACGCACACACGCACACACACGCACACACACACACACACACACACACACACACACACACACACACACACACACACACGCTGCACTATCATGCACTCAGCGAAAGCTCTACTCTGCAGGGGAAATGCAGAGTGCAAGTGAAGGCAAGAAAAGACAATAAGGTAAAGAACCTGAGGGCGTACGACAGCCATGTGACTAAGCTGCATGCTCACAGTCATGGTCCAGGTTCTAATGGGACCGCCCCTGCTGCCGTTCCATGGGCGGCCCTTGCCTACACAACCGCGGCACAGCTGCATTTTCCAGGGCCGACCGCTGCCAACTGCGAGCGGGGCCAAAAGAGGCTGCTGTGGGAGACGTATGGACTCTGCTCTCCCGCTCCATTGACAGATCATGTCTGACTGTATCCATCAGCATCTGTCCCCAAGGTCAGAGCAGCTGCTACATACCGTTAGGAGACAGGTGAGCAGACCTGAGGAAGAACCCCAGCACCTCTACAGCACCTCACCACTTGCATTGCACAACGTGACAACTGCAACCCTACACCTGAAGTCACACCCCTTCCCCTCCCAGCCTTCGCCTTCCAGACGCGTCTGTCCCACTTCATCCGTGCCACTCTGCCTGAAGTTGAGCCCGAGATGAGAGGCATGGCTGTGTGCACTGGCCCCTGTGCCAGCGGCGACTGCTCTCCGGAAAAGCACGAAAGCTCTGGAGCGTATAGGACGCTGAGGGAAAGGGCACGGCTGGTGAAGAGGCACCATTACATGTGAAGGAAGAGTGCAGTAATAATTACAGCCCATACATTATTCAATAGCGGGCATTGCATAAGGCAGTCAAGCAAGCCTACATCCTCTATACAAGCTTACAGCAATGCATGTTATTCATTGCTCTTCTATACACGCACAGAGGGTTGCATGCATGTGTATATGAGTGAAGAAGGAAGGTAGAACTTATCAGCTTAGCCCAAGAACGCTCTTCATTTCTGAGCAGGATCAGAGGTGGAGTGCAGGCTGCACTTGCTACTTTGTAAGTTAATTAGGCGGCAGCCGAGATATGTGGGAGTGGTGCTTCATGACGCTCAGCAAACAATCAGGCTCCTGAAAAGGAAACCCATCTGTCCACACTGTGCGAGTGATGTAGCAGTCAGTCCCCGCTGAACAGGCGCACGGCGGGATTAACGTGAACGAGTTACACCCACCGGCTCATTCACACGCTTCACATTATGCATGAGTGTGCGCCTGCAAAAATAGATCTCTTAAAGTTGCAGTGTCGACCGGCTGCCGGAGGCTACCTGCCGTGGGGAGGAGAAGCTAACGGCTCAAACGGTGCCCGGGGTTTTGCTTTCCCGAGGACGGCAGAGGTTCTCCTGCCACCGGGTAGAAGAAGGGCATTTTTAGAAGTGGGTGCACAAATCCTGCAGGGTTTTAGTGTCACTCAGCCAGCGTGTGATCCTCGTCTCTGCCCTTGTCCCACTTTTGCCCAGCACTCACACACTCACAGGTCTTATTCAATGCCCCCCCCCACCTACTCACACCTCAGGAAAAAACCCTTCAGTGAAACAAGACAAGTATCAGGGATAATGAACTGTGCAGTACCCACATGTTATATACATAAAGGAGCGACTCTGCCAGGTGGACTCGGCTACACCTTCAGCCTCGAGCGGAAGCTTTTCGCAGCGCGGGCACGAGGCCAGGTGCGCTGACTGGGATCGGCCGTGCCCACAGCTCGCAAGAGCTCAGCAGGTGAGCCCTGCTGATGTCGTTCACGTGGCAATGAAGGAGCATGTGCGTGTCATTACCTCTGTCAGAGCTGCAGAAATGTGTGGCACCAAATGACATAACACATGCCATTAGAACCCTCTGTGTGAGAGCAAACAGCATTCGCAGCAAACTCGTTACGCATATGTTACTTTTGCTGGTTTGAGATAATGCTAAATGGTGCAAACATTTTGACAGGAGACATATATACATTATCCTTTTAAAAACAGCTGTATGAAACTTCAGATAATTCCAGCTAATATATCAATAGATCTCAGATCATCATTTCAATTTATTAATACATCATTGCAGAAGAAGAAAAAAGAACTGAAATATGCTATGTCACTTAAACTACAGTGACGTGATGTTACCATACTTAAAGGAAGATTGCAGAAAATATAAAAGCAAACTTCAAAAAGCCTCAGTGGTGATGGAACAGAGAAACAAGGACAATTATAAAATAAGTCAGAAAAGCTGAGGTTAGTATCATGAGAGGGGAGACATATCTATTTTAGGGTTTGTAGCAGTTAGGGCAAGCAGCAATTAGCAGTGCTAGCAGAGCACTGATTTCAGGGTGCATAACTGAAAGGTGGGGTATGCTGACCCACTGCCCACTTTCTGTACGGCTTGACTAGAACAGCCTGGTGACCGTGGCAGCCTGAGGGCACAGACACACCTGTGGCCAGCGAGCGCTGACCTGTGGCCAGTTCATACCTGCACACTGTGCCTACACACTTTGCTTTTAAAAGTTAACATTTCCACAGAACTGACTGAGACCGGGACTCAGACAGACACACACACACACACACACACACATATCTACATATGTTTGCATTCAGATGGATAGTCACTAACACATATGCACATAAACACACAAACACACACACACAAACACACACACACACACACACACACACACACACACACACAAACAGACATGGATGTGTAGGCAGGCACAGATTCCCGAAACACGTGTAAGGGATCAACTCTGATCTCCTACCTCTGTAGTTGTCCTCTTGAGGTGAGCACAGAACTGTCTTCAATTGAACAGGCAACAGCAATGCAAATGTGAACATCCAGCTTTGATAGCCCTCGCCTCTCTGTCTCTGTTCTGTGACTGGTCTCTCTCACCTCTCTCGTGTTCAAACTCGCTCGCCCTCTGTGGTTGCTGTCTCTCTCTCTCTCTCTCTCTCTCTCTGTATCTCTCATGTTTGCTCTCCCTCTGTGACTGCTCTCTCCTGCTCTCTCTCTCTCTCTCTCTCTCTCTCTCTCTCTCTCTCTCTCTCTCTCTGGGTGTATAATTAGAAGCAGCTCTGTCGTGATACTCCTCAAGCTCATTGTAGGAGAATGGCTGCCTGCCCGTTCTGGCGATGTGCCTAGAAGTGGCGTTCATTAACTTTGCTGGTGGTTGGAATGTGCCAGGTGTGGGCTCACGCCATTGGTCAGACACCTCTGTTTTCCAGTGGATAGTACCTTTCAGGAAAGCTATGAAGGAATGCAGAAATCCTCAGGGTTGTCTAAAACTCACAGCAATCACAATTAAAATTGACACTAACTAAAACAGAAGTTGTAGCCAAGCAAAATGTTAAAAGCAAATTATTTCATTAATGGTTCCCTTCATTTATGTATGTAAAAAAAGTATTTGGTCAAAGGCCAAAAAAGGAGAATTAAGTAGCTTATATGACAGCCCAGAAGGACCAGGGGACAGCTTAAGTCTGAAGTCATCTAATCATTCACTGCTACGCTACTAGTTGTAACCTCTGAGCTGGTTTAAGATAATCACTTTTGGATCTACATGGTCACCTGCTGACAGAAACAACGCTGTGATGTGCACTAAAACACTACACATCCCTTTCATTCACATTTTACTGTTCTGGTTGCTGTTACTGTAATTTTAAGATGTTTTTCAAGCTTCTGGCCCATAGGTCTACGTCTCTATGTAAAAAAACTCAAAACAATCATAGCATGTACACTTTGTGCGCTGAGAACATGTGACTGGATTGTGGAATTGTGAGCATGTCACCAGCTCTATATGGACGATGAGACCATCATGCAAACACCCCGTTCTCATTTCTCTATTACTGGAATTCTCACTTCTGTATTCTGCTATTGTAAACAGCTGTCCCGCATGCCTCATCAGCAATCCTTTTCTTATAGAGAGAGGAAACACTCAAGGGCGCCCGATATGTTTGTAATGAATTCACAAACACGTGCTGCACATTCATGAGCGGGGGAGGAAGTGGCAAGAGCGGGAGTGGTCACGGTGAACCGTAAAGCATGGCGAAGGCCGTTTCTGACAAACGCACTCCCTCGCTGTCCTGGTCCTGGCAGAGAGGAGTCCGAACAACAGGCAGGATGGGCCTTGGAAGCGGGCGGCAGGCGTCAGTTCTGTTGGCTCGCCGTTCAGTTTTAAAGCAGCACCGCGTGATGACTCCACAGTTTGGAGTGCGGAACGCAAACAGACGCGCTGGATGTCCTGACAGGGCAAACATAAGAGGGGCCCTGGTGGTAACCCGAGAGGACTGCCCGCCAGACCGCTGAAGGAGACTGCACCGCAAGCGAGAGCACAGGAAGTGACGGCCGGCGAAAGAAAACGTTGAGCGTGACAGACAGGGACCCCACACTCACTCTGTAGGTCTGAGATGGCATTATTTCCTGTTCAAAACCTTGAGCAAATGAGGTCAAATAAGAAAACGTCTCTGGCTGCCATTCAGTAAGAGGCTGTAAAAGTCCTTCAACATGCAGGCAAGACTCTCAGAGGGCCAACAATAAGGCCAAGTCACGTCAGCTTTGCGAGTGTGTGAAGATTACTCACTCGTTTCACTTTTCCTCACTTAAGGTCTCCTCTACTTATTTTAACAGATATACATCTCAGCTGTTATTTATGTGGCAGCATGATACTGTAGGAGAAATAAGTGTCCATGTTTAGAATACGTCAAAAATAATGCCCGTCTTGCACTGGAATAACTGCTCGGTGATGATTTTATATCACATGAATAATCAAGGGAAACAGGTTGTGCCTCCAGGGTTAAATTACAGAGCTAAACAAAGCAGCTGGCCCAGTGCGAGGTGGCGCTGAAAGTGAAAAAGCTCACGTTACGGTTCAGGAAATGATGACATGGTCACGTAGGGGCAAAGTGCAGCCCCAGCTTTGACTCAACGTCCTGTTAACATCCATGTTGGAGCTTCAGCACGGACACACTAAAAGGGGAAATTAAAGCGTTCAGCTGGGTGTGTGTGCTGATTTAAGGTTTCAGCTGCAGTGACCTGTCTTCTGGCAGGCATATCTGACGGGCGGGGGGGGGGGGGGGGGGGGGGGGGGGGGGGGGGGGGGGGGGGGGGGG
>JABJVR010000087.1:2242621-2284062 GCA_025773905.1 Chitala chitala
CCCACTTACAAGCCGGCTTTTGCCCCTGTTCCCATAACTTTTTTCTTTTATCACAAGATTCAATATTTCATCTTTTTCTTTTTAATTTTATTTTTTTCCCCCCCTAAACGAAACCCCCTCACACCCGACAACCCCCACCCCCCCCAATCAAAGAAATACCTGCTTTTCACGGCGCCACTCATTTATTGTGAGAGTGACATTTGTGAGGAGCGAACGAAGCCATCTGGAAGCTGCCCACACGCATGTGTGAGCAGCAAACCCCGGTTTGGTTTTGAGTCACCTCACACTGCTGCCCTGCCCACACACACTCTCTCAGACAGTGCCTGAGCGCTGCGAATATTTCAGAGTCTCTTCCAGAAACAGCTAATATCTGACATTTAAAGAGAGTTGGCGTGACATACTGAAACAAGGGCTGATAGAAATCATCGAGATGATGTCCTTCTCCCTGCGCGCCCACCTGTGGTCTGCGACTGTCGACTGCGCAGAGGCGCGGCGGGGCGCGCGTGCACGAGCTGCCCGGCTGCGCCTTGCTCTTGCCAGCGTTTCCTCTCCAGTGCATGGTAGAAGAGAAACCTGCAGACTGTCTTGGGTTTCACACCCAAACACGGCAGAGCTGCGACTGCCAGATATGAATCGCTCCAGATCTCTTCACAGTGTACAAAGGAGAGGAAAAATAAATAAATAAAGACATAAAATGTACATCGCAAGGCTGGTTACAAAGATGATCTGCAGCGCCGTTTTCCACGTTGCAGAAACAACTCTGATACATGGGCTGTCAGGAGAGAGTGTTAAGAGCCACATCAAGCTTTTTCAAGCTTTTTTTCGGCACTCTGCCGTCAAAGGCACATTACTTCTACAGTGTTGCAGAGCTGCAGCATGCAACGGCCGAGCATTATCTAAAGATCACTGTAAGCGCGTTAGCCCCACACCTCACCTGTCAGCACAGGTGGGGCGCACTGCTTATCCCTGTCGCCCTTCTGCTCTCAGCAGGGGAGGCACAGCTGGGTTTCCCAAAAGGCAACACTTTAACACAGAATTTGTGAACTAAAAGGCTTCCAGGCCTGGAGTTAGTAGACAGTTCACCATGTTTATTTCTTCTATGACAACAGAAACTGTACCATACAGGCCCTTTAAATTCAATGGTATTTTTTGAGAAACGGGGGCATTCTCGCAAAAGGGACAGCCCCACAGATGTGGGGGACTGTTTGGTGACGTGTACCACATCTGGCAGCAGCACACTGATATGGAGCAGCAAAGCAGAAACAGGATCTCATCATTGACAAGCATCATTAGTAAACAGCGTACAGTTTATAATATTACTACAGATTTTAATTACCTAAGTACGACGATCTTTTAAGTATGTACGTGCTGTGCTGGATATTAAAATTCAATATAACTTTTTAAAGGTTTTGCTACAGGCATAGGGATTGTAAAATCCCCCTTCTGTCACAGCAAAGAGGCTTCCTTTCTTCAGCTTTTCTTTGGTATTCATACAGACACTTTTAAAAATTTCTGACAACAATTAACATGTTGAACAGGAGTTGTTTTATTTGCCTTTAGTTCTACTTGGACATACATATGCTTATTTGTTATGTCATCAAAAATGTTAAGTCACACGAGACTGAATTATGACTAATTTAACATCAATTATGTATAAATATATATCAGGGTATACGAACATAATGTTAATATGATCATACACAGTTCAACTATACAAACTCAAATACCCTGTCATGTAACATCTTTTAAGAAATTTGTTCATAACTGACCATCACTATGTAGATAATGAGGAACATATCAGGCAAAAAGATTTTAAAGTTTTATAAAACAAAAGGTGTATATATATATATATATATATATATTGTGTGTGTGTGTGTGTGTGTGTGTGTGTTTAGCAAGTAAAAACCCAAATGCCAAAAAAAAAACGTGAAATTGTCTCAACATACTTGGCATTATAGCTTTCGAAAACAACATGTGCCTCTGTTTTCACATATTTGTTTCAAGATCAGCACTAAAATCTCTGTAAGCACATGGTAATTAGCAACCTCCGGTGTAATATCAGTGATACCTTACCAAAGAGTGCCACATCAGGGTAATTTCAGTTTCAGCCATGGTTATTTTCCCCAGCAAACTGGAAGGTATGTTGAAAAAATACAAAATAAAAAAACTGCCATTCATCTTCATCAGAAAGCTAATCGTTCGTGTCTCTAACTTGTTTGTTACCAAACAGCAGTTGTTATCGGCTAGAACTTAAACATCAAACACTCTTTGGACACTATAATGCTAACCAGGCACATTTGACCTGGAAGCTGTGAAGACGGATGCAAGTGACCAGCAGTGCTCTCCGTTTATCATAAAGGTGGAAACTCTGCGTAAACTGTTAATGTATGTGACATGTCTAAAGTAAAAACACATAAAAAACCTGTTGTTTTACAAAGTATGTTCACCCCTGTGTTTGTGTGTCCTACATTTCTCAGCCTCCTGCCAGTCCTTGACCTCAATATATGATGTGCATTAACAGACACAAGACTTCACACCAAAAGTGACATTTACTGAACTGACATCCAAATAACCCTTCAACAACAACCCCTCAGCTTTACTGTTACAACTTTACATACTTTTAGTTTTTAGTTTTTTTTTTTGTCAATTTAGCTATACCACGCTCAGGTGCACTCATTCTGCAACATGTACCTTGCTTTTGGTTTTACTGTACCTTCACAGGTGTGGTTCCTTTGGAAATGACCACCTAGGAAACGCACACTGATCACAGCAAAGACGCTAAGTATCACTTTCTTAATCTCCAAGTTGTGACGCTTTTCTGAAATATTTTTATTGCTTTGTTCATCTGTCAACTTCTTTCACGATAAAGTGAGTTCTCTCTGATCCTTTCCATCTGCAGTTACTGCTTAAACAGTGTTAAAAACGTACCTTAATTTAATGTAATTAATTTCTTTTTACAAGTAGTTTAATCTGGTAACTGTGATAAATTTTGTATGACTTGTTTCAACATTGCCATACCATGAAGTAAATGCCCAGGACACTGTTTAAAACAACAAAAAAATACAAACAAAAAGAAGCTATGAATCACACGTAGTTTGCTGTTTCAGTTTCACGGTTTTCAAAAAAATTGCAGACGTAGCACTTTAAATTCCAACATGCATATAAGGATTCGAACGTGGCTGTACGTGCTTTGGCGGCATGACTCTGCTCGAGGTCATTTTTTCAATAACCACCTATCCCCATTAGACAGAGGGGAGTCAGGGCGGACTCCAGTTTTTCGAGCGCAGCGTCGGTCGCTCCGGTGTTTTGGAGAGCGGCAGTCAAGTGCGCAGCTCCGAGCTGCGTGAGCCATGAGCTGGTGTCTCCGCGCCCATGTGTTCAGTGGGCTGTGTGAAAAATGCGTTTCAGCCCTTAACAACAGCCCTACACGTCTCCGTGCTCAGGCATTTTCACAAGGATCCAGAGGCTGTAACAGGGCCTGTTGGGCATGCACACATGTCGTGCACAGATACCCCCCCCCCCTTCGAGCTCATTGATAGGCTTCAGGGGACGATCCACGAACTTGGATGGGAGCAAAATTAACGTCTTTAGTTTTAATAACTTCAATATTAACAAAAATCCACATTTAACTGCGAATCAAAAAATAGTTTTTTTATATATATTTTGATAACTATGTTTAAATATAAATAGTGTCTTTTGTAATCATTTGTATCTTAGCTCATGCATTTAAAAAATGTTATTTTGAAGAGAGGTGCATAGGTGTTACCAGACAGCCGAAGTCTGTAAGCACACAAAAGGTTAAAAAACCTCAATGGGAGTCGTGGGCTTACAAAGATAAAGATGTTATGATAGCAAACCTCATGCAGTATGTTGACGTTAATATTTGGTGCTAAAATGTACCACAGATCCATTGATGGTACGTTTTATGGTCTTTGGGATGCCGTTTACAGAGCCTGAAGTGGCAGGCCAGCAGAGCGGTTGGTTACGTAGGGTAAAACAAGTGCACAGATACACAGGACAAGCGTCTCTGAAGCATTAGTAATGATAACAGTTGTGTTACTCGACGCTGTCTGTCACCTATTCATTCTTAAAAATGGAATTTATTGCATAACGTGCAGCTCATTTCTGAGACGGCAGAGCAGCGGCAGCGTGAGGACCTGATGCAGACATGTGCTTTAGGGGAGACTGCAAAACAGTGAGGATTCAAAGACACGCTCTTCCTTGATCTCAAGCTCTTTGTACAAGCCTCTGGCTTTCTCAAGGGTGTGTGAGTTTGTTTACTTTTCAGGGCTGAGGAAAAAAAACCCAGACTGGTTGTGTTTTAGATAAATTTCATATTAAGAGCAATGGCTTGCAGTTTCTAAATAAGTTTGTAAATGTCACAGGAACAGAATAATTTCACAAAGGAGACATCCAGGTGAGACAGGGATTGTAGGCTGGCATGGTTGAGTGGATGAACTGTTGATATTCAGTGTGTGGCTCCTTGGCCTATTAATGTGACAGACTGTTAGTAATAGTTAGCCTCCACTGGCTACTTCTGCAAGGAGACCAAAAACATACAAATGGCAACATAATCTGCTCCCTAAACCACAAATACACTATATGAAAAAGCACTCAAGCGGCTTGTTTTTCTTTTCAATGTTTACAGGATTACATCGTAGTTTTGTTTTTGCTTGTTCTTCCTGAATCATTTCACTAAATTTAGCAGAGGCTGCAATATTACATTTGGGTTTGTGACTAATCTGACTCAGTGAACTGCACAATTGGAGAGGAGATGAACAAGTGTCTCTATGCAGCAGAATGACAAATTTAGCGACCGTGATATCTTCCGTGCTCCGTTTTCTTATTCCTATGAATGCATTAATATAATTTTATTTCAAACAAGTCTTATATAACAGTTGTTACACTTATACATGCAATGTTCCAGACAGCGGAGGTAAAATACTTGACTAAGCCGGTGCAGTCTGTCAGAGCATT
The DNA here is from genome assembly GCA_025773905.1 of Chitala chitala. NCBI lineage: Eukaryota > Metazoa > Chordata > Actinopteri > Osteoglossiformes > Notopteridae > Chitala > Chitala chitala. Next base: position 2,247,599 of record JABJVR010000087.1, read on the forward strand.
GTGACGAGGAAACAAGGGTCTGGGTGTGCTGGATTTGTCTACCCGGTGATGACAGATAGATGCTATTCTATAGCATAGCTTTTCTTGGCTTTATTGGCTATGAAAAGCTGCCCTTGTTCCTCTTTCATGCAGTACTGAGGAGAGAGGAGAGTAATGAAACGAAAGGACCTGACTGAAATCTCCCACAGAGAATATTGAGGTTGGAGGCGATGCTGTAAAAAAAAAAGATTAAAAAAAAAAAAAAAAAACGAGTACTCATCTGAGTCATCACCTACATCTGAAGTTGAAAACAAAGTAGTTTAAGGCCAACATTTACTGAACGTGATTTCCCCACTTCGCTTGCCATCGCTCTGCCGTAACGATATTGATAATGAAGCCAGGAAGAAGTATATCTGTTTAAGCCCCGAAGGCCTCTGAAGCGGGACTGTCATGTAAACCTGTCCTGTGTATGTGTAATAGGGTTTGTTTCATGGGCTGAGCTAGGGGCAGGGCCACCGGAGCACTGGCTACAGCTAAAATCCATCTGGCCTATTTAGTGTCCCCTTCTTGTCTGTCACTAAGTGTTTCGGGACAGAACTACATAGCAAAGTAAGACATATGTTTAACCCCTCTGTGATAAATATGACCCCTTTGTGGTTGGACCTGAACATGAAGGTATCTGTTTCAACAACTGCTAATACAGTCTGCCACACAACACTGCATGAATTTTAGGACAGCCGCACCTTTTATTATTGCGAGCGTTGTAACCGTAGGCCTGAGATTGTTTGTTTTTTTACGGTTTTAGGACTGAGAACTTTCTGTGATGGAATTAGTTCAGCTTTGCATGGAAACTCTGAGTGATGCTGGTGATAAAATATGAGCAAATGCTGAATGAAGAAAAAAAATGTCAGTAATATTATGCCAGATGAATTGCTTAACCACACAGACTGGTGGCGAGACAACAGTGGTGTGTCCTACCCGGGGCTTGCAGAAAGGTTTGTGTGTGCATGTGTGAACACTCCTGCAATGACTCATTCACCACATCAGAGACCGTTTAGTTGAAAAATGAGAGACCTCTGCATTTTCAGAAAGGAAACTGGTACAGAGAGGAACTTCAGGGTGACAAGTATGACACAGAGTCATCTACGCATTTCTCAGTCTCCTTTACACACATGCACACACTTAAAAGAAAACATTTTTTTTTTTATTTTATTACTTTGGTTGGCTTTCTGCTTAGGTCAAGCAGGCATTACTACTATGACAATTTGCTTGAAGTTCTCAACAGCAAAACATCCTGCTAGATTACAAAAATAACATGTTGTTTGCATACAAGATCTAAAACCTTTTTCAACCATGCAGCCATATTAGATTGTGAAGGAGAAGACTGACATCAGCTTGTTTAAATAAACGAAAAGATAAAAAAAACAGGCAGTTTAAGCAAAAAATTATAAAAACATGCAGCATAACAGCTCCAGAAGCTGCTACAATAAGAGACTTCCTGTAGACAAGGCACATTACGTGATGTAGTGGTTTACTTTTATAAGCAAATATCGTGGGGTGTCTTAGTGACAAATTGTTTAGGGTTAATTTCCTTCAGTACTGAGACAAAGACAGCAGAAAGGCAAAGTCCATATATAAGTAGGGGAATAGGCAAAGGTGCAGGTGAAGACCTTTAGGTTTTCTCCAGACCTGGACTGTTACTGAGCATGAGTAGATGCAGGTGATAATGGCTGTTTCCAGGGACTAGCAGGATGCCTGCTTCTGTTTCGCAGAACGCAGGTGTTGGTCAAATCGTTGATGCCTTTACAGATTGAGCCACGGACTGATGACACAGGTGAAACGAAGGACCGTGAAAAGAGGCGTCTCTTAAGTACAGCAGCTTGCAGCTCGATGCTCACGATGCTCAAGACCAGAGAGTTATGAAAACTGAGATATCAGAAGGCCCATATCAAGGAAACTGTCAGCAAGATAATAATGCAGGAATGGCAAGACTGTCATTTAAGCAGTCATGGCACTTGGCACATTATGGAGTCACTCAGACAGGCCCATGAAACAATAAAAAAACTACAACTTTTTTTTTTTTTTTATAAATAAACATTTTTGTTTCTTGTTCTGATCTGTGAAATCGTGTAAGTGCAAATGCTCTTAGGAAATCCAGCCTTTAAAATATGCATGATTGTGATAGTGGATCTGGCTGATTAAGCTTATTAAAGCAACAGGTCAGGGCACCAGTAATGGCTATGAAGCAGGCCTTCTGGTAATTAAAAATGCAGAAATGGATCCCTTACTGGGGGTAAAAAAAAAAATTCCTGTCTAAAAATTCCAGTGTACTGAATATAAACTTAAACTTCAAACCTTTCACACTGAGGAAATTACATGCATTTGATGGTTGTACTACAGAAAGGTACAGTTAATTGGCTTATAAAGGTATATAATAATAATAATAATAATAATAATAATAATAATAATAATAATGGTTGTTTGAGGATCCTTTTACACACACACACACACACACACACAAGCTATAATAACATACAGTATGCTAACTGTAACTTTAATCGTACAATCGAGCACGTGAGCTGCTGTCCTTGGGAACAGCTTTAGCTATACAATGCTGCTGCATCCCAGCTTGCTCCAGTTTATCATATAGCCTCTCTGGCTAATGATAGGATCGCTCAGTATTTGTACCACTAGATGGCATAAATAAGATGATTATTGTTTCTGATACAATTATGTTTTATTGACTGATTTGTATCCATCCATCCATCCAGTCTCTATACCGCTTGTCCGTTTCAGGGTCGCAGTGATTTATTCATTTTCCAATGAAAATATTTGGATAAAACTATGCAAAAAAATGTTTTATCATAGACAGGGGCTACAAGCATGGCTAACATAACGCTTTTATTTTCAGTTTTACAAAAGATGTATACAAGGTCTAAACTCTGTGGTATGCCTGTGTATAAAATAATCAATATTTGTAAAGTAAATGGTACAGACAGGTCTTTTTCAGTAAACTGAAAAATTTTCAAGCCTGTGTAAAAAACTGTTCTGTGAAATAAAACTGCAACCTTTCCTGGACATGTAAAAAGTTAACAATTTATATATATATATACTTACAGTGGCCTGTTTGCTCAGTGGGTAGGACATCAGGCTGGGATACAGAAGCGTCATGGTTTGAATACCAGCTCAGCCACCAACTGCGTCCACGTGCAAGACACTCAAAATGCTCCCCAGGTGCCGCATGTGTCTGCCCACTGTCTGCTCCCATAGGGATGGGCTAGACACAGAGAACCAATATTGGTGTAACATGTATGTGAAGTGTTGTAAGTTGGATGAAAGTGTCTGCTATGTGATTAAATATGCTGTGTATATATATCTTTCTATATCTTTCACATGATTCTTCCTAAATAGGCTGAGATATTTTTCCTCAAGAAAAAGGTGAATTGAGCTGAACTGAGCATGTCTGCGTGTGAAAGCTGAGAGCAGGAGCCACAAACACATGGATGAAGAGAAGCAAGACTGAGTCGGGGGATTTAGTAGTGGTAACGTTTAATTAACACAAAACGAAAAGCTGAAACTACTCCAGGATGTTTTGGTGTTGTCAGGACATGACAGCTGAGCTTGTAATAGAAACTAGATAGTTAACTGTCCTGATTGTAATCAGGTTGTCCCCCGCCCACCTTGTAATGCTCCAGATGTCACTCTTCCAATTTCTGATGTATGCAAGAAATGGTGCTTTTTGGTAGAATGTAATTTGAGGCACATTTTTTTTTACATTTATTCATTTAGCAGATGCCTTTGTCCAAAGCAACTTACATATGAGTAAGCATACATGTGCACGTCAAAAATGAGGTCAGACAGTATCTGGAAATCCAGCTAACAGTAAGTGTTGTCCTACAGTCAAAAGTGCACAAGATTCACTTTGGCAACATAGTCGAAATAAACTAAAAAGGCCAAAAGTTAAATTACCAGTAACACAAGGGATAAAAAAATTTAATTTAAACCTTGGAATAATAAAGAAGGAGAGCTGATGAAGATGAGTTTCAAATAGTGAGGTGTTCCCTGAAGAGATGAGCCTTCAGTTGGTTTTGGAACGTGGAGAGGGATGATGAAGTCCTCAAGGTGAGGGGCAGCTCCTTTCACCATTTAGGTGCCAGGAATGAGAAGAGTCTGGGTCTTCCATTCTTCAGCAGGAGTGCAACCAGACTGTTCCCCTTGGCGGACCATAGAGTGAAGGAGGGGACGTAGGTCTTGATTTGTAGCTTGGAGCAGTCCCATTGATGGACTTGAAAATAAGCATCAAGGTCTTGCATTTGATGTGAACCTGGACTGGAAGCTAATGAAAGGAGATGGGAAACAGAGTAACATGCGTTCGTTTGGGAAGGCTGAAGATGAGACGTGCTGCGGCATTCTGAATATTCTGGAGAGAGGTCACATTGCACAGGCTGGGAGACCAGCCAGGAGTGAGTTGCAGTAGTCTAATCTTAAAACAACTAGTGCTTGAACCAGGAATTGAATTGAATGTTCTGTTAAAAACAGTCAGATCTTCTTGATGTTGTAGAGGGTGAATCTGCAAACCCTGGAGACTGTAGCATTGTGGTCGGAGAAAGTCAGATCGTTGTCCATCACTAATCCAAGTTTTAGTTCTCACTCTGTGCCTCGGGTTTGTGAGTGAGTCTATACTATAAGGATTAATGGGCTCAGTAACGCTATTAAAAATTGCATATTCATAAATTTGTTCGTTCGTTCGTTTGTTCGGTCATTCATTCGTTTCGTTCATTGACTCATTTTCCAAACCACTTATCCTGTATAGGGTCATGGGGGGATTGGAGCCAATCCCTGGGATTTTAGGGCAGCAGGCGGGAGACACAGGATGCCAACCAATCGCAGGCCACAGTCACACCATAATCTCAGAAAGTGATTATTTACTTGGTATCAAGGGCCAGAACGTCTTATCCTTATTTTGCATGTCTATTTTCTTCTGCAAAAGTAGCTTTAGTTAATCTTTAAATTTTACATAACACTGGAATCTCTACATCGTGTTTTTGTTTTCAGCATCGGGATACACCTGAGGTGTAACTATTTAATTCTCATAGATACTATAAATAATTCAAGAAGAATTTCATTTATTAAACAGCAGAGGGCACTCTTTCACACCACATCCCTTCGATATTTACTTAAGCAAGATGTGTCACGGGAGGGGAAACACAGCCCTGGAGGGCCGCAGTGGGTGCGGGTTTTTGTTTCCGTCACTTTCTGTTTTTAACTGAAACAACATTTCAATTAAACAGGATTGAGTTTTTTTTTTGTACTACCAATCCAGAATTTCTCAACAAACTTGATTCAATTTTAACAAGAACTTTAAAAGCATGACAAAAGACTTACTGATGTTGGTTATTAACAGTTCTTAAGTTATTCTGATCTTTTAATCAAATTCTTGTTTATCACGTAAGTAACTGCTGCTGATTTTGCATTCTTTGTGACTGGCACCTCTTTCTGATCTTCATTAATTATTACAATTTGAATACAATTAATGATTACTAGTGTGAATTAAACGCCATGCTGAATTAACCAGACGTACTGCTCTCGCTGTTCAGTTACGTACTGTAACATGTGATTTATATTTTCGTTACAGATCTTAAAGAGTGTCACTTTTAACTTTCTTTGTAACTTTTATTTTCTCTCAATTTAAGTGACCGATGCACATACAGATGCAAATAATCAAGTAGAATGCAGAGAAGCATCAGTGTAATTAATATTTAATTAAGAGAGTGGTCAAATTAAATTAAATGAATTGGCTGAAACAGAAACCTGCGCCCTCTGCAGCCCTAAAGGACCATCCCCACCAGTGATGTAGAGCTGTCAGTACGGGCGTCTCAAATATAAAAGGACTTTAGTCATAGAATTGGAATATTTCCTCACTCAAGTCACTGATTTTAAATAATATTTGTTTTTAGGGTGTTCAGTGATCTTGTTTAAAATGTTAACTCGTCTTCATTTAATTCATTTTCAAATTGCTTATGCAGATTAGGGACACAAAATTAATTTGGTAGAAAGTTCCACAACATCAGTTCCCTCTGAAAGCAGCACAAGTTTATGTTTTTCATAATTTTATGGCATCAGAAGCATAGTCAAAGTGCAATACCTATATAACTAGTGTACATAAAACTCCCCCCACTTCCTATCACTCAAGTGAACCATTATAATTAGGCTCTTTGAATGTCTTTATAACTATGATGAATTCCTCACCCCAAACTGACAAACAAAATAAGTTTTTCACAGCTTAACGATAGATATACATTAGTGATTAGTGGCCATCCTCCCTATTTACACTCAAGGAAATACTGGACTTTCTTCATAGTATGAAGTTCATGAACGAAGGACGGCCCTACACTTCTCGTACACCTCACTTTACAGGAACCATTTTACTCTTTAGGGGCTGGGTGGGGTTAACGGCTTTCTTGTAAATGTGTCTCAGCTGCCTCTGTACTGTTAGCAATGGCTCAATAGTGTGCAGCTGAGATGGAACAGAATGTGGCCCGAGGGGGGGTGTGTGAAGTGACTCACTATCTTAACGTTCATGAAAAAACAGGGACAGACAGGCATTCCTCTCCTGCCTATTGAATGACTAAGAGTAGACGGGAGTTGAGGTGACACAAAACTACACCATATGTTTCCTTTATACTACATTACCCAGAAAGCCTGAGTGCAAGATGGCCTCATGGATCTTAGCAGTCCTGATGCATAATTGCTGCAGTAAAGACCTCTGAAATCATTTGACGCACATATAACTGGATAGCAGGAATAACCAACCTAAGAACTATCACCGTTAGCCACTTACTCTCAGATCAGATGGTAAACAGCTTCCACTGTGGAACTGAACATAGAATTAGGTGTTCCCTGTCCCAGCATGTGTTTCATCCTCCTTCCCTTGCCACTTAATGTGATAATAGTATTACTAGCACCAGCTTCCTGCTGACCTAACCTGCCAAACATGGACAGATGGAGAGAGAGCATTAGCCAGGTTTTTGACTTGTTTTTTTCAGTGTTCTTGCACAGGAGGGAAATGTAATTCTCATTTGCAAACCTGCGTAATGGGGTGCAGGTGGTACAGCAAGCTTCTACATATTTTGCCTAGTTGTGTTTTGTGTTTTCTTAAATCCTAATTCTGAGTGGTGTTAAAAAACATTTCACAGATTTTTCATTGGGTTAAACGTAATATTTTGAATCAGGATAAAACAAGTAAAATAATATAAATGTTAGAAGTGAAAAGGTAATGGAAGAATCAGTGTCAAAGAGGTAACCCTGAAAGGTCTGTTAATCCCATAAAGCAGCAGTAATGTTAACGTCTGAGACTGACAAAATAGCTTGTACCCTCTACTCTGTACACTGTCAGTTTGCATTTTGTGCTCAGAGTTTGCTCCTGAAATTGTCAAGACAAAAAAAGAAAATAAAAGAAAAAAAGCCAAGTATCTTCAGGCTTGGTATCGTCCATGTCACTATGTAAAGCTTCACCAGGCCCCTCCCCTTACCACTAACCTCCCAGTTTCCTCCCTCCACCCCCCTCCCCCTGAAGTGACCATTTGGTACCGACCACAAAGTCATAACCCACTGCCTCTAAGCCCTTTTATACAGTCCAAGTTCAGTAGGAAAAAGGGAGTGTGCTGTTGTGTTTTTCTGCGGTGTGCGTATGTGAGTTTCCATGTATGTGTGTGTGTAACAAGGCAGGAGAATCATTTATACTACTGTGTCCAAGTAGTTTTTCAAGACTTCTTGAAGCTCTGGGAAGGAAAAAAGGGTGAGCGGCCACGGTGGACCTCAGAGTTCCCTCAGCAAGTGAGGGAAGACAGACACACACACACACACACACACACAGACACACACACACATAGTGCAAAGCCTTGTCACACTGAGATCTCTGGCTCCCTGTCCTGGGACACAATCATGTCTTCATCGAGATCCACCAGCTTCAACAAGCGTCTGTCTGGTAAGTAGACTCTGAGTGCCTCTGCATCTGTAAACAGGAGGAAAGCATGTCAATTGTACTGGCAGAACTGCAAATCGTGAGAAAGTTGTGTAAGTTCAACCAAGTGAAGGATATAAAAGGTAATGTTTATATTTAGTATGGTGAAACGTTTACTGAGAACTGTCGATATGTGACATCATCCAAAGCAATTCACCGGCCATGTGGTTATCTCTCTTTGGTAAAAAGAAAGAATCACTGAGTTAATGGACAAAGCTGCAATGTAAAAATGAATTATTTTGGGTGCTTAAGTAGAACTGATAGGCTGCTGCCTAGACAGAAGCAAGTGATGATTAAGTGCTGCGCATAGAAATGGAGTTCTAATGCATACCTTAAACATCTGTGTCAGAATAAAAGCATGGAAATTGGCTGCTGTGTGACACGCAAACATGGGTCATCTTCATGACCCATGCTAATTACATAAGAGTGCAGAGGACACCTTGTGAGTGAACTGATTGTAGAAGCACCTAAAGTGTATATTACTTGTTAACAGTATACACCTGAGGAGAGTTCAGCATTCAGCCTTGGAAGGTTTAAGAGGAAATGTTACAGGAGCTATGCCATACCGTATTTTAGACACTTGCAGAAACTGTAACGCTGAGATATGTGTGAGTGTTGCTATACTTACTGTGTATCCTGGGGGTTAGTCCTGTTCCTGAGATTGAGTGAGCTGTCAAAATATCAAAGTTCAGTGAACTCACTACTGAAGCTGTTATTGACACTGTAGAAGACATCTGTTAATGTATCGAGTTTGGGAAAATATTCCTCACACTTACTTTGTGGGATGCCAAAAATTAATTGTCATACAGTGCTTCCTGTGGAATACCTTGTAAAACACAAGGCACATGCTTCCTTAACAGAAGTCGCGTTAAGCAGTTAAAGCTGTCAGAGAGATCTGAACAATTTAAATGTTGAACTCCAGGTAACCTAAACCAAAGCTTTTGGAAGGCCTCCTGTGGGAGACAATGTGAAGGCTGGGGTCCAGCAGACAGACACTGGACAGCCTTTTCACAGACATGTTGATATCAAGCTCTGGAAATGTGATTAGTTATGGCCAGAACAAAAACGAATGTTGGCAGGAGCAGTAGTGTCTCCATCCAAGTTCTACCATGCTTCAGACCAGAAGAATGAATGGTTTACATCTGTCTCAAATAGTTATCTGACATCGTCACTGAGATAGAAGATAGTGGTCTTTGTGTGCAGAACTGTCTTGGTGGAATCCATATACTTCATGCTTTACATTATATTGCATCAGGCCTTGAGATTGTCACCATAGCAACGTATAAACCATGAGAAACAGAAACTCACTTCTTAGCCTTTGTCTGCTTTGATTGCAAAAGATGGGCAGGATTTGAAAGTTCAGCTAACAAAAATCCTAAAACCATCAACAAATGAAGATGGCAACATAACGGATATTTGGAAGTGGGTGGTCGGGGGAGTTCATGTCAGGGATTGTTATTTTATTCTACTCTCTCTGTGTCATTTATGGTACACCGTTAAAGTGACACTGGCGGGGACACTGTCAATGATGTTAGGGAGCAGACATGTCATGTGGCAGGAATAGTACCAATGCATAACTCTGCTGTGCCCTATGCTGAAAAACCGTGGGCATTCAGCCAACGTAGGGAATCCAGTAAAAGCACAGTCTTTGCCCATCATTAAGGCAAGCCATGCAGTGTCACGAGATCTACGAGAAGATCCTCAGGGTTTCAGCTGGAGCTCAGTGTGCGTACACTTTCAGTGATAAATATCAGGGCAGTGTGACACTAATGAGATGTTGAGCTAGATGGCCAGTTGTCAGGACTTGAGCTGCAGTGGGTGGACTTTCTCTGTGACAGTAATTTGCAATGACGACAGTTGTCACTCAGCGTTACATTTCCTGCATGTCCTGTTTGTTTGAGTGGGAGGGGGGTGTTGAGCACTGAGTCGAGTTAACAACAAACAGAGAAGGTCTTTTGAGTGCAGTCTTTCCTTTTTACCACTCAGAGCCTGCAGGGCACTTGGGTCTGGGACTTGAACAAGTAGGTCCTGCTTCATATTAAGCAAGGGCCAATTCTATAGAACCTGCTGTTTTCAGCTTTGTTTTGAAAGTAGCTGTAGTCTGGCTTAATACCACAGCTGATAGAGACATCCTGGTGTTTGCGGAATGCTTTGCCAACCCCCACCTACCCCCATCCCTCACACATTCCCATGCCAGGACCATTTCCAGCAGCAGCCCCCACAGTCTCCCATTCTCAGACCTCCGGCACCAAGCTGGACCATTCCCAACTTATGGTGGTGTAGAGAGTGAGTCCAACCAGCCGCTCTGAGCAAGGAAAAGGAAATTCTCACGAGTGTGGCATCCCCTAAATTCCAGCTCGGAGGCAAAGCATGGGGAACACTAATCACACAATCTCACAACTGCACAAATGTTCTCAGTGTCTGTTCAGGCCACACTGGACTATCCGAGCCATCATGTGGCTGACTTTTGCGTCCCCTTATCGCTCCTCATCCTTTCTTTTAGCTGCTGGCAGATGGTCTGTTTGTTTTAACAAACACCTTGCGTGGCTCTTCCCTTTGTTCGCGATTGTGACTCACACTTGGGGCTGCTTTCTTCTGCCACACATTTGGCACCGCTAAGCGGCTCCCGACTCCCTCACGCTGTGGCTCATATTTATCCACAGGACAGACTGCAGGATTTCGCACGTTTGCTTTCCGGGACAGGACGTTTCCCTTTCTCTGCTGCCCGCTATAAATAGTCAAAGCCCCCCTTCCCTTACATGCATCGGCTCTTCGAGATGAGCTGTTTTGGATGCAGCTGCAGCTCTTCGTTTCCACATAAGGAGGACTGTTAGCATTGGGTCTGCTTGCTCGGGCAGGCTGCCTCTGCAGTCACTGCACCTCAGTAGGTGTCTAATCCCATTTGAGCAGCACAGAAGTTAATTCTCTTGCTCTGCTGATGTACACTTATGAAATTGTGCTTTTTGCACTCCTTTTCACTCCAGTATAAATTATAGTTTAACTGGAGGCTTTTGCAAAGGAGTCAGTCATTTAAGTCAGTTTTGTCAAATTATTTCATTCAGTGGAGCCTGTTACAAAACACGCAGTTCTACAGAGGTAATTTTCAATTTGATAGTTAAACATTTAAATATCTTTTGGCAACTGAAACATTTTGTACATTAAAAAAATGACCTGCTGTTTAGAGCTATGGAGTGGAACACGTTGTCCTATTATTAATTTTAGTATTGTACTTGCTTTGTCTGAGCACCAGTCATTTTTCTAAAACATTGTGTTTTTTTTCTGTGCATCCAGAGCTGGATGTACAGGACAAGATGTTTCTACAAAAGATCTATTCCTAAAGAGTGGGTTAAATACGTCACTTGGCCGGTTGCCAGAGGCTCCTACATTTGCTAAAAAGAGCTCATGAAAGAGCGGATTACTGGTTTTGCCTGTTGTTGTAAGCTTGCATTACATGGCTGTGAGGGGTATGTGTTAGCTTGATAGTATGTAAAAATAAATGTTCTTGCTGAAACGCAGTAAAACTCTGAACACACCAGAATCTGGACTTTGAGTTAAGTCCTCAAAAGTGTCCAGTTTACCTTGCGGAAGATGGAGTGTGATTAGCTAATGTTCTGTATGTTAGTTAAAGGCTCATCCATGTCTATTATGCCCAATACACAGCACCGTACCAGTGCATACCATGGGCTTTACTTAATGATCTGCACATATTTTGGACTAGGGGACAGACAGCAACTTCTTTTTCTAACTGCTTACCACTGTGACAGGGTGGACATCAGGTTTTTTTTTTTTATTTATGTAATACTGAGAGAGACTTTACAGAGCTTTTTAACTTTGGTACCAGTGAGAGGTTTTTTAAAAACTTCTATGCCATTGAGTCTGCTCAAGGGCATATTCTTTTAAGACAGGCCTCTATTTTGTGATAATTTTTATATTTCTATACCACTGAGAGGGGATTTTTGTAGTGGTTGTTCTGTTTCACTAATACAGCCTTTTGAATCTGTTAATCTAATAGCACTGAGATTCTGAAGATGTTCAGAATATTTACAGATTGATATAGTTCCTGACGTCTGGATGGTAGCTTGCCACAACGCTCAGATCTACATGGGAAACATCAGACACAAGCTGTTTTAGCATCACTGGCTCATGTGAATGTACATTACACCAGTTAAAGCACATCACACATTTGTGACAGTATTCCAGACACCTGTGTAAAATGTGGAAAAGGCAAAGAGCCAGTTTGGCCTTGTGTCCAGATGTTTGCAGGGTTACAGGAGTTTTGGGCCGAGGGGAAAACCATGACAGAAAATATGATGGGAATCCAGGTGGATATTGGATTAAAACATTTTTGTTGGGTTTGTGCCCAACCAACCTTAAGTTACAGAAACCACAGCAGTTACAAGCAGATACTTGTTTATCACAGACAAAAAAGGTTAATCACTTTGTCATGGAAAAACAATGAACAGGCCTCATATTGATCAATGGTCAAATGTAATGACTGCAACTCTACCAGGAAAAAACAGACTTTTTGATAAGGCGCAGAGTAAGTTTATTAGCTTAATTCAATTTGTTAATTTGAATTCAGTTATGGCAAACTCAGACAAGGTATGCCTGCACCTTTCAGATACCTAAGCTTTAAAAATGATTTATCTACTGATGTCTTAAATGTTTCCTCTCCAGCTTTCTGTTATCTGCTGAATTTAACATTTTGTATGGTATCATACTGTTGAGTATTCTAACATTGTATATTGCATAATTTTATATGCTCAAATAGCACATTGAATAGACTCCGTATTGTCATTTAGTATGTTTACATGTTACAAAGAAATTGGCTCTCTGCATTTAACCCTTCCCCTGGGGGAGCAGTGGGCAGCCATTCTTTGGTGCCCAGGGACCAAGTGCTGAGTGTCTTTCAAAGGGGCACACCTGGTGGTTGGGGCAAGATTTGAGCCAGATGACATTTGCATGCCAGTCTGATGTTTCACCCATTGAGCCACTGGCAGCCTTAAAACTGCATGGAAATGTTGAACGATGTTCAGGGAGTGGGTGATAAACGGGGTTGTGTATTAATGTCTTATACACTGTAAAACCATAAAAAATATATTGTTTTAAAAATTGTGACAAAATGAAAACAAACGTATTTGTTTTTTTGTTTACAATCCAACCCCAAGTACCAACACCTACGCCTAACCAATGATGTGGTTTAATAATGACATTATTATGTGAGAACATTCTGTGCCACCCTTCAATATGTCACTTGCAGAATGAGCCGGAGGGTTTGGTAGACAGGTTTACCATGGATCCAGTGAGCAAGTTGCCAACATTTATTTGTAAAAGATAATGTAAACAGAACAAGGAACACCCAAGCATTGTGCTGATAACATGTAAAAACTGGACCTATGAAGTTGAGTATCAGTATAATTTCATTTGAATATGGGTTTGTACAGCCTTGGGTGTTCTGGGTAACCATTGTCTTTGAGAAGATGTGACAGCTAGTCTGGCAGAGGAGGACGAGGGGGAAGAGAGGTTACACACACAGCCAGGCACGAACAGACAGGATTCCTAATCGAAACAGACACTTAGACATGCCACGCTGCTGCAATCTCAGGCCAGTCTGACTAGTGGAAGTGGGGTTTTGGGCATCCATAAGAGGATGAGGGTTTGGAATAGATGACAGCTCATGCCAGCTTTTTACCTGACTGGCCCCTCCAATAAAGACAGGAGTCTCCTCCCGTCTGTGTGCAGGCAGGAACAGCCCGTGTTCAGTACACGGCTTGCACCACAGACACCCATGCATGTCTCACCTAGCACACTTTCACAGGTGATGCTCACGCACATGGCAGTTCTGTGGAAAGCTATTGGTGTACATCCTGTACCACCTCATTACTTTACATCAACTCAAAAAAACAAAGGGCATCTGTCCTTCCTTTACCCAACTGCTTATTCGTTGCAGCATGACAAGTGCCATAAAATGGAACTTTTTGAAAAGCACCAGTCTAATAACACAAGCTTATGTCAGTGAAACAAAAAAAAAGTTAAAAGAGATTGGACAGATGTGATATTATATGATGCATGGGGGAGAAATGTGTGATGTCAGCCTAGACTGCGGGGAATTCCACTGCCAATTTTGCTTCAGTTCTTCTAAATCGTCAAACCCTGATAATCACTGACATGAAGTACATTTTTGTTACCCTCCCACAGACACATACACAGCCTTGATTTCATCTCCTATATTATAAACCAAAACAAAATAACTTCTAAATTTAGTCAGATTATTCAAAACAATACTTAGTGTCTGGTTTCCTTGCTATGACTAAAACATTATCTTACAAAAGAAGGCCCACCTTCCTGTGAAATGTCCACGCTCTATACCACGACATGGCCTGTGGGAGTCAGCATGTGAAGGTTGTGACAGAAAAACTGAGATGGTCCCAGTCCTTCAACAGTCTGCTAAGCCCTTGTGATAGGCTATTTTAACTTGCATAACAGCTTTCCTGTTATATGTGGTGCAACAGATTACCTAAGGCCTTTTACACAGAAAGGCTGTGTAGTTCAAAGCACCAGGTACACTGAGGTCTGGCAGTACACCACAGATCCTAAATGGAACCACAGGTAGTGTGTTTGACTGCCCAGTACAATATTCAGATTACCATTCTGTGATGATGTTAAAAGAGACATGCTTGGTAGGTGCCAGTGGAACTAAAAGTGCTCACATGAAGGATTTAACCAACAGGAGTGTACAGGTGGGTTCATGCTGGTTTCCATGCTGCCAATGGCGTCATCTGGAGGAAGGGCACCAAATGGACAGAAATGGCCTTGAACCTATGACTGTGATTTGAATCCTACGCCTCTGTGACTTCTGTTGCAGAATCTATATATAAACTATAGTTTTGTTGTTCTTATGATGAGTTTGGAAATAAGGAGTTTTGGTTTGTGTGCTGCTTAACTGTAGACTTTTCCCAGGGAGCCGCAAGGGAGCCAATTGGCTTGAGTCTGCCAGATTCCGATGAGCCTAGCATCTGAGTAGTGTACAGTACCAGCACTACGCAGCAGCTAAATTTACCATTAATGCTCTTTGTTATCATAGAATCATCTTTCTGCGGAATTTCTGACAGAACGATGGCCTTCATGCGTATTCATGTG
The DNA here is from genome assembly GCA_025773905.1 of Chitala chitala. Taxonomy (NCBI): domain Eukaryota; kingdom Metazoa; phylum Chordata; class Actinopteri; order Osteoglossiformes; family Notopteridae; genus Chitala; species Chitala chitala. The sequence goes on from JABJVR010000087.1 coordinate 2,262,741, forward strand.
GAAGTTAGCATGTGTGTGAAAAGGTTTTTGTGTGCATTTGACATCAAGCATTGAAAACCAAGGACCCAGGCAAAGGGAGCTCCATTCACTGAGCTCTCAGGCAGAGAGGTTTTCGTATCGGGGACGGTACAGCACAGCCTTTTAACTCCCCCCCTCTTCCCCCATGGAGTGCCGGCCTCTCCCCCAGCTTCCTGTGCCTAGAGGCGAGTCAGGCCACTCCTCGGACATCGTTCGACCCTTTCATTTTGTGTCCTCGTGAAACTCTCTCCCCTTCTCTCCGAAGCCTTGTGTGTAGATTCTGGTTTCCCTTTGTTTTTTGGATGCTCTGCACATCTCTCATGCATCCGGGGGCTCCGTGTTCCCACTGGAGCTGGGACGTACCCCACCCCCCCAATCCACCCCATACAATTGCTTTTCACTTAAGAAGTTCCGTCACCCCCCTGCCCCCCAGAATCTGGCAGACCCAAGCCAAGTGGCTCACAGCTTCTAGCAAGGGGCGCAGTCACACCAAAGCTGACGCACACAGTCATCTTTTCATCAGTGCTATTTCCGCCGCTCTTGCCTTCCAATCTCCTCTTCCTCGCCTCCTGAATAACCTCAGTGTGTAGCTGGCAGCCAGAATATGCAGTTTTTTGTGTTTATTTCTGTTTCTCTTGCATTGAATGAAAATCTCGTGTTGTATAATACACAAAGCATAATCTTTTTTATCGTAAGTCCACAGCCAAGTGTATAAGTATCAGAATGTACCAGCTGCACGCTACCTATGCTAAATGTGTCAGTGAATTGTGACTAAGGTTTGGGTTACTGAAATCAAGCTTTGGACATTAAATATTTACGCTACGTACATGTTTCTCCAAGCTCAGTTTTATTGTACTCAACTTTCAACCTAACCATATCAAGATACGTGAATGTCATGGCCTATACCACACAACGTTTGCTATCTGCTGAGCTTGTGGTGGGGTGAAAGTCTGTTTTGAATTAGGGAGGCATGCCAGAAATGACCAATTCCCATATACCCTTGTACACACCCTTCTGGATTTCAGAAAAAGGCATTTTCTATTGAAAACAAAGTTAGTAACTGAAAAAAATGTTGAGTTCACTACTTCACTCATATGAATTCTGCGCCAAATGGTTTAAATAACCCTTTACATTTCAGACTGAAGTTCTACAGCACCACTTGTCTGATTCTGACTGAGATTATGATGAGCCTTATTAGAGGTTGGAATAACTCTATTGTTATGCTGGCTTCATGCCAGCAGCCATTCAGGAGAGGAAGAGCTCAGCTGTGCTCTCTGCAGAGAAAAGGGATGGAATTCTGTCACTGGCAGGAGATGCCGGTGGATTTTAGCAGAGCGCTCTTACACGGAATTACATAACAGCATCTTCATCATCCTCATAACTCGATCTGAGGGGTTACCAGGTGGTGCTGCTTTTATCTGAAATCAGTGGCTACGTTATAGCACTGAGAGCATAAAAAAGACTGAATGATTCACATGACGTAATTACAAAGTTGCAAAAAATCAATAAAATAGAACAAAAGTACTAGTAATAATGAAGGAAGATGAAACATCAGTTGCATTACATTAAAAACTCTCTAGCCCACTAATGAGCTTAATTATGGATCCTGATCATGGAATACATGCTTTCCCAACCAGTATGCAAAGCCTCATTTTGTGGGTCACATGACTTAAAAGGGACGTGGGAGTTTTTCAAAATACGACTTATGTCACCATGCCATGGTCATTACACTGACAGACGAGGGAGACGTGTGGGCCTTTTTAATTCCTTTGTATGGCTGTGTCACAGTGAAACAGGATGTGAGAAACGATGTGTCCTGAATACAGAGACCGGGCTGCAGGCTGGGGCTTTGAGAACTCTGAATGTTACATGGGCTGAGGGTGGGCATTGCCCACACAGTCTCTTCTCACCGGGGGGGTCCCCACATTGCTGTTGCTGAACCCGTGGCTGCCCCCCGGGTCTGGACTTCCACTCCGCACAGCGGACACTTTGCAACCGCAGTGCAATCTGCTCCCCTTACAGCGCTCGCTCCGGCTGTTTCACAGGAGTACATTTGTGCTTGATCTCCTATAGAAAGTCAAAGAAAGAGCTCATCATTGTAAGTGAAGACATCTTCCCCACAGCAACATCTTAGAAACAAGCGCTCAAGTAGAATTCACGCAAGCCGTGCTAATTTTCACTGCCCCGATGCTGCAGCTGACACAATGTTGCTGGCTGCTAAATTACATAAGAGGCTGGGGAATAACCTATGGGCCTTCAAGTCATTAGCCAGTTTTTGTTAAGCAATGAAAGGATAAATGAGAATATCCCACAGCACTTGACAGGCAGCGGTGAAGTACAACCTCTCTCTCTTCGAAATGCCTGTTCTCATCATGGAGTGATTTTCTTAGAGGCTAACATTATCACGGAGAGGGCTTCCTTTTGCTAAACTCACCTTTTTAAATAAGTGATTTAGAGACATTAAACCAATTACATGGAGTCACCTCTCACACGGGTTCGGGGCCTGTGCTAATGTGTCGTCCGATGTATTGACAGCAGCAGAGCAGCACAGACACATCACATTGCAGCACTCAGGCCTCTGCATTTTCATATATGCAGCCACTTAGCTTAATGAAAAATCCAGCACTCAGTAGACTAGCAGAGGTTTCTGTACTATGATTGTTTCTGACTCATACATTTCTGAACTGAACTTTTATGTCATTAAACCACATGTCGTCTTTTGCATACTGACACTAAAATTTGTTTTTTGAATTTTAGGAAATGACTTTATCTTTTGGTAGAACTGTGTAAATGTCAGTATGCTCTGTTATATGAAGTCTCAGTGAATTATATGATTTAAAAGTGAATGAATGAATGGATCCTGATATCCTACATATATGCATGCATAGTGCATGTCTCCTCAGAAGAATAGTCATTGACACCAGAATTATACTTTATAATTGTGATGGGTGAAATAAGCTTGTTTAAGGTTAAGCTGACAATAATCTTTGACAGCTGCTAAGAATGTAGATGTCTGTCTCTACAGGAAACAACAGTCAGAGCAACCCCAGTCCAGGACAAGGGGCAACACTTTGCTGATTGGTTAATCTTCATAACACTTGTCCAATCACGTTGAGTGGTGGAGGGCAACCAAAAAACCCATAATTACATTCCAAATTTTTCTTTTCTATTCACACCATGGTAACATACCTTCTTCCACCAAGGCACTCTCTCCACTAACTCATTCCCTTCATCCAATCAACATGCCTCTTCTTCATGCTTCTCTAACCTGTATCTGATTTTTAAAATGTGATTACATAATGTATCCTCGGGACATTTGGTGGGTTAAATAACTGACACAATGATTTTACAGTTTGTGTTGACTGAACACTCCAGGTTATGGATGAAACACATGGATTTGGATGTAAAAGTGTGTGATACATAATTACACTTGTACAGCCTGCTTATGAAATTTCCAGCTAACTCATTAGCCGATGACAGGGCCCTGCTGAAAGATGGATGATACGCAGGTACATACAGACATACAGCTTTTCCAGCATGTGACTGAAAAGTTTTTTTTTATTATATTAAGAGACAGTATGGTACGGTTTAAACAACAAAAGTTTCTCTGTACTGGTTGCTTTAGAAAAGAACATCTATTCACCCCTTTTTTCTGGATGTTTTATTATTAGCAAATTTTGTTTTACAAAGAACATTAATCATAGAACCTCACTTACAGTTGAAGAAAATGTAACATTGTTCAGAGCACAAAGAGTCACAGTTTCAAGGCGGTGTATTTAAATTTTTGAGTGGTTCTGTAAATGTTGTGCATATTTAAACTTGCTATGAAACTGGCACTCAGCTTTGCATGATGACTAAAAAGAAACAACAGAAAAGAAACGATCTCATAAAGAATGACTTTGGCTTGTCTCCTTTTCTTTTTATGCCCTCTGTTGGCTAAATGTGGAAGTTATATTGGTCATGACTTTCCATAGAATTACAATGGTATTTACAGCTTTTCTGTACTGTGACCTTCATTAAGTTATAGGAAAGATGATGGCAACATGACTGGTTCAAAATTATTTTAAATTGTAAAATAGTTGATGGAAAAGACAATTGATATTTAGCAGCACTTAGAAGCAACATCGTCACAGCAGCCATGTGCCTCTGTTGATGTGTGTGTGTATGTATATATATATATATATATATATAGATATATATAGCATAGAATATTAAGTGATATGCAGGATTATGTTTGTTTCTTTGTGAATCTGGTACCAGCGAGGTAGGGTAAAGGGCAACAGCAGGTTGAGAGGTAGGGCTGGGGTGGGACGGAGCAAGGATGTGGGTAGGGCAACTCTGAGCAAGGGCAATGATTACAGAGAGGGCCAGGGGGCAGGATGGGGCAGCCCCTAACAGTGTGGTTTTTCTGTGGCAGCAGAGTCAGAGCCCACCTCGAGGGTCGCGGGCACTGACGCGGCACAGCAGCTGAAGTGGCGGGAGCGGCAGCGTTTCTTCGAGGAGGTCTTCCATCATGACGTGGATGTCTACCTGTCTGCTGCTCACCTGCAGATCGAGCACAGGCGACGTCAGTGCCACCCATGTTTCCAGATCTCGCACAAAGAACAGCACGCACCTAAACATGCACACAGCCGTGTCAGTGATTGGTGTTCAGTGATATAATTAGCAATGAGACATAATGCATTTTTAAATAGACACAAATGTAGGCGTCAAAATTTTTGCCACTTCCATAATTTCCTTTAAATCATAATACATTTTTTATTTCAAAATAAAAAAAATTGAATACGCCATGTTCTAAAATCTGGGTTTTGGTTACCTAAACTTAGTTTTGCATTGTGAAAGTGCCAACGCAAAAGCAATACAGATGTTGTTGCACATTATTTAAATCAAACAGCAGCTTGTTTTAATAAAAATGTTTTAAAATATTTTGTGCAAAACACAATAGTACAGATTCAGTTCTGTAAAAGCCATTATCATATGTAAACTAACAACATGCCTTTTTGCGTTGCCCAAAGCAGCTCCAGTCGGAAGTATCTCGTCCATGGAGGTCAACATTGACATGCTGGAGCAGATAGACCTTCTGGACATCTCTGACCAGGAAGCCCTGGATGTGTTCCTCACTACTGGGGGAGAAAATGGTGTACTGGACTCTGCGCTGTCAGGTATTAGCCTCTATTGGATATGCTTTGGCTGTTCTTCAAAGCATGTGAACTGCGCTAGTAAGACACTGATCTATGAAGAGAATGCTCTAATTTCCATATAAAGAATTACATTGATCTGTTCCATGTGGATACAACTTCTTGGAGACCGGACCTGACAAATTTGCAGCCTCTCTTTCATGTTGACATTTGCTAGCATTAGCAGCTAATACATTTGATTAAATTAAATTGTAAATACTGCTGCCTAGTTTAGATATTCATGTGTTCTGTCACGTAAGATTGACCAATGTGATTTTGCATTGTGTCAAGCTTTCATCCTTTTTCATGGTGATTCAGCATGTACCATTTTTGCCTCACGCACCCAAACTGGTGGGTTTTAATCTGGTCCTTGGCAATATATATGTGCATAGGTGAACTGGTAATCTATTAAATGCTGGAGTGGCCGGCTGACCTGTATATGTGGAAATGGTATATTCTCCCTGTGGTCAAGTGGCTTTCTTTCAGTGCTTGTTTCCTCCCAGAGACATGGGATTTAAGAGAAATGGTACATCTAAACTTCTCATATTGTGTTTATATACATGCAAGTTAATGACTTGTGTTGGGTTAGTGTTCCATCCAGGGTGCGCTCTTCATCATCTCATGTTGCCTGGGTCATGCTTCTGGCCTCTCATTACCTTGAGTTGGCCAAGCAGTTTGTGAAATGAAATGAACAAAAGTCTTCATCTGCTATATAGGTATACCAAACAATTCATGAAATAAAGCACTTAAGGACACACATCATCTCAGCATCCTCACTGTCTTCTCTAGTTCCAGAAGAGGATGATGATGAGGAGGTGTACAAGGATCGGATCCTGCTGGAGGTTCCCCACAGCCGTCGCATGTCATCCACCTCCTCTGGCTCCACCGACCCCTACAGCCTGGACACAAGTGAGGAGGGGGCAGAGACTCCCATTGTCCAATCAGATGATGAAGAAGGGCAGGGGGTCACTCGTGTGCAAAAATCCAAACCAGCAGACAAGGAAGGAAACGAGAAGGATGAGGCAGTCCTTTTGTCATAGCAGTGCAGTGATTGGCTGTCCTTTCTCCTCAGGTGCTGTAGGTAGAGAAGCGAGATAGGATAGCTTTCATGACTAATTTTCTTGGGACCCTTTCACATGACTTTCCTCACACCCCATTGGACAGGACCAGTAAACTTCATTTTCAGCATCTTACTCCTCTGCGTTTGTTTTTTCTCTTTATTCTGAAATGTAACCATATCACTGTACTTAATAATAACACTTTACAGCACTGATGTAAGTTATATTAACTTTATATCTTTTTTTTGTTCACATTAAGCTCTAAGAAATGTTAAGTTTTTATATGGTTTTTGCCAACTCAGAATTGCTGTGCTTACTTGACACTGAGAAGAAATGTCAGCAACAATTTTAATATCGTTTTCGTCTGCCAGACTTGGTTTCGGCTTCTTGCAGACATTGTCAGGTTTACTGACATACTAACTAAACTGATGTTCATATGAAAATTCATGTCGCAAGTAAATTCTACATTTCAGATTACCTAATCCTTAATTAATAAACCAGAAAAATCAAAGTATCAGACAGCCTCATTTCATTTTCCTCTGAAATTAACGTCTGGATGGTGTTATGTTAAAAGGTTGATTAACCTGTTTGTTGTTCCTCATAGCAGACACCATTTCAGTTTGTGAAAGTTACGGGGTAATTACGTTAATTAGCAGGGTACTTCAAAGAGAATTTTAATTATGCCTTTGGGTGGTAATGACATTTATTAGAAACCATTTACTAAGTAGGCACTAAATCAATTTGATAAAAAGAGACTGTAAAACAACATGTCTTTTTTGTTATTGCTAAACGGCTAATCTTGCAGTTAGCAATGTTATAGCACATTTTAACTTTTCCCCAACTTTTAACTTAATTACAAACCATTCGAGTATTAAACATACCATCAAATACTGGTGATACAAGCCTAAAATGATTCCCCACAGCTGCTGCATCATGGTATCATGAAAATCTGCAGACATGGCAAATGTGGTTTATGCATGGACAATAGGATTTGTCCTTTTCTTCTCTCCTTGTTCAGAAACTCCTGCACATTTCGTACTCGGCTGCACTTGTCTGAAACACTTGTATCCAAGTGCGTGCCTGCGTGTGCACATAGGCCATGGCAATCCTGTGTAAACATGCAATGTAAGCAAACATTTCAAAAACCTCTGAACCAAAGGAGGTGGGGTGAAGGTGGGATAAACTATACGTTAGAATAATGTCGTACCAGTAATTACACTCGACCTGGAGCTAAGGAGTGTGACGGCAGAATGGTTAGCACCTGGAAACAGCGGTGGAAGGCAGAAAGAGACGGGAGGGTGGTCCACAGTCCTGCTACAATGCAAACACAACTTCGGTGGATACAGGGCAACACATACCGTACAAGTGAGGTGACATAAGGGAAGACCTGCATGAGACATTTGTGCAAGATCAAGAGTGAAATATTCCCACTCTCTCAGCTGAAGATAATTTATGCTTTTAGATGTAACAGTAACAGGTGTGCTGAGTGACAGCACCGGCCTTGGGGCAGACAACTTTTCCCGGTCTCAAATTTTGTTTACATTCAATTGAATCTGGGAAATAAATGTAAAAACAAAGTTCCATTCCATTCCATTATCAAAACAAAGTTAATGGCTGTGTGAATTATTACTATGAATATCGTGTAAATGACTGTATGACTGTCTCACTATGAGTACCATGTCAGCTCCAATCTAGAATTCGAAGTGAATGCTGTTAAACAAAATAATATGTATAAGGTTAATATAATGTAAATAACGTGAGTAACACAGGAGCACAACAGTAATAATTAAGCCCAGTGCTGATTGGGGTAGGTTGCAAGCCTATTGCAAGCCTGTCCAGGGTAAGCAGTTCTAGTATGTTATAGTATAATATGGTATACAGTATGTCACAGAAAAAGGAAAACATGAATGTAATATGAATATTAAATATGAATGTAAATCTAATGTCATCAACTACATAAACATCATGTTTGCAGTTAGCATATAAATAATGGTAATACCATGTTAAAATTACTGAGCAAACCATTCAATAAAATCATAGCAGTAGTGCATTTCTTGGGTCATGATTCACAAGAGGAGATAGTTATTCCTTGTGAACTGTTGAATGAGTCGATACATTGTGCAGTTATAAAAGCTGGGGCTTAATTTGGAAAGGGACAGCTGTTCTAAAACACCAGCAACTGGAAAGTGTGCAAATAACTAATTTTATTTGTAACTAAAAATTATTGCTAACTGGGAGAAATGGGAGAATTCCCAGCAGGCTGCGTGTATTGTGGAATGGTGGATCAAGAAATGCAAAAATGTTAACAATAAAAATTAAATTTAAATATTAAAAATGTAATAATTAAAAATTATTTTGTTGTACTATGAACTGTAGCCTTCTGTCACATAAACATGCACACACAAAAATCGCCTGTTTGATACGCCCCTGATTCCACGACAAGAGTGGCCCCTCCCAGTTCCAGATCCTTAACTGGCCATTACTGGTTGGTCTCCTGACTTAATTTCAGAATATAAGATGAAAACGCAAACAGTTGATTTTACATTAAGACACACCTAATTGTGAAAAGATACTGAAATGTTTTCAAACATTCTGAGCATGGGTGGTGCTGGCAAAGGTAACGTTGGCACACAGATGTAAGAAAACAGATGTGATCAAACACAAGCACGCTATCATACTATCATATGCAGTGTTGGGTAGACGGCTGCTATCATAGGATGTGTGTGTGTGTGTGTGTGTGTGTGTGTATTGTAATAGCTGTACTGTTCTTGTTTTGTTGTTCGGTTGTTTTGTACTTGTTATGGTGTGAGGGGGCGCTGCGGGGTTTTTGGGGGTTATGAGTTTGTGCAAGAGTAGAGGAGTCAAGAAAAGAGAGAGAGTAGGCGATCTGAGAGGGGCGGGACTCGGTTTAATAATTCGTTGTTGTGAAAATCCCGTTTTGTAAAGTTTCCTGCGTGAACTGCGGCTATGAAAGCAGTTCGTGTTTACGTATAAGAATCTGTAAATAAAGCACGTTAAGAGTCTGAGTCGGTTGATTACTTCCCTGCGAGTACAGGGCATTACAATATATATATATAGCTTCTTCCTGTGATGTGGATTTTTCCCCATCCATGGTCACAATTGGCCAGACACTTAATTATTCTATTTGCATGTTTAGCAGTTATTGGTATGGTGGAAACCCCCTGGTAATCAGGACAAGAGTCTAAGTATTGGTATGGTGGAAACCCCCTGGTAATCAGGACAAGAGTCTGATTAGTTTCCCAACCTAGGGAGTGTGGTCTTTACTCCAGTAGGAGTAAAGTATATATATATATATATATATATGTATGTTGTGTGCTGGTGACATGTTCCAGCATTCCCTATAGTATGTATAGTGTTATAAATTATTGTTATAGTTTTATAGTTCAAAGTGAGATTTTATACCTAAGAAGCCATTTTTGATTCAGTTGTTACTTTAGCTGTGTGAGAAGTCCATCTCAAAAGTCAGATTTGTAAGGAGAGTCTGAAACACATTGAAGCTGCACTTGGAGGCCTTCAAAAATCGTTAACTGAAAAACAGATTCTTATATCCCCAGAAAATGATGCAGTAATTTATAAACTTGAAGAAGCCACTGCACAGTTTAGGTGCTTGTAAATTATGTAAGGCAGACCAGCCTGGCATGTGACAGCTTTTCTCAAAAATATTTTAAATAGAGGAAGTCTTACAGTCTTAATGCCTCAAATTACTCCACAATTCACTTTTACGTTTTCATTATTAAAACCTGCTATTCTGTTCATTTAGTGTTTCTGTTGTAGAAGACCACTAATTTAGGCCGTGAGTTTTCCCCAAATATCGCTTTATAATCTCTATATTTCATAATATGAATTTCTTCATATTTCTGAATATGTATTTTTTGTATTTTACAATAAATTCACATTCAGAAAACCTGAAAGTGTTTACTTTTGTGCCCCCCTCCAAACTAAGGGGGCCACTTTGAGGCACGAGACTCCCAGGCTGAAAATTAGCCCTACTCCAGAGCTGTGCAGACCCATCCCTTCATCAGGCCTGAACAAAACCACCATCAATAATAATTAAAGGTAGTACTCATTTTCAACTCATAACACAAAATGTAAATTACATTGACATAAAAGACAACAAAATTACAAACATGCAGTAAAAATGCAGGCAAAATATCAAGTGATGACTCGTGGTGTCCCCTTCTTCATGATCAACAACATCAACAGCCCCCTACAGTTTCTCAGAAGTTTGTGGAGAATGCAGAGATGTAGGAAAAAAGAAAAGAAGGACAGAACTTGTCAGCACCCATTTTTTATGTATTTTCTCAACATCAGGTTTGACAAGAGCTCATCTAAGATGTTGTGCCCACTTGAAACTGAACTCTGAACCTTTGCAGTTCCATACAATGTAAGTAGAGCATAACGCTTTAATTGTTAACACTGTCACTCCAGTCACTCCCAGGATGCAAATGAAACTGTAGAGTTGTGCTGAACTTGCAGGGTCTTGTTACACTGTTACTATACACCGGTGTGGTTGTTTCCCTGAAATTTATGGAAGCGAGGAGATTGGGTGAGCGAGTGGTCAGTCAACAGGGGCAGCCTGAGTGATTGCCTGCAGACATCTAACTAGAAGCTGAATAAACGTGCTGCCACGCAGGAATGGCAAATGGTTCATCTTGTTTTTTATATAATTAATATTACTAAGTAGGTGTCGTCAGATGAAGTTGCCTAAGGACAACTATTCCAGCCTGGTAACCTCTTGATACTGGAGGAAAAAAAAAACTTGGAAGTTGCAGCCTGAAGTCTAGAGCTTTGTCAAAACCTGATATTGGTATTGACGAGACATTGGCAAGTCTACCTTCAGAGAATTCCTGGTTACTCATTAGTACTTTTCAGTATGAGTCATTTTTGTCACGCAAGGAAGAGAACAAAATTTTCATGGTGAGATATTTTTTTATCCTAGATAATGTGTGATGTATTTTTTCCCCTCCACGGTCAGTGCTTTGTCTATACATGTTGTCTTTTCCAGATAAACGATAAAGGGGAGCAGACCCCTCAGCTTCCTGATTTTCCTTTTCTGTCACATCCTGATATTGGTTTAGCATATCTTACTGTGAAAGATGATACTTTACAGCACATAATCATGTAGAACAGGAGTGGTTTAGCACACAAATTTCTTTTCCGCCCTTCCCTTGTGCTGTTTCTTCTAGCAGACAGCTGTATGCTATGTATGAACGAACCTTTCTTGCAAAAAGTCAAACACTAAATTATAAATCTTGGTTTCAGAGTTATTATTTCATATTATAACCTCACCAATATAAAATTTCCATGACAAAACAATGTTCCCTCAGGACTCCAGGTGCTACATAAAACAACAGAAAGGGACAACGCAAAACTGCTAACGGAATACACAGCAAGTAGTAAATAACCCAATTAACTACTGCACACTATATAGTGCAAACAACAAGATGTAAACATAACACAGTTAGCAGCACTGTCCAGACACAGTTTTATGCAAAGTCAATGGCGAGTGTGCTGTGTATGATAATTATAAAAGTGGATCAGTCCAGCCTCTAAGAATTGAGGAGTCTTATGGCTTGGGGGAAGAAGCAGTTACACATTCTGGTTGTAAGGGCCTGGATACAGTAGAGTGAACAATTTGTGTGATGAGTGTGTAGGGTCACTCACAATGCTGATGGCCTTGTGAGTGCAGCGTGTGGCATAACTGTCCTTGATGGAGTGAAGAGAGACCCCAATGATCATCTCAGGTGTCCTTACTACCCGCTGCAGGTCCTAGCGATCCGATATGGTACAACTTCCAAACCAGGCAGTGACGCAGGTGCATAGGATGCTCCCAATAGACCCTCTATAAAATGCAGTGAGGATGGGTGGAGGGAGAAAGGCTTTCCTCAGCTTCCTCAGCTGCTGCTGAGTCGTCTTTATGATGGAACTGGTGTTGAGGGACCAGGAGAGGTTCTCCACCAGGTGTACACTGAGGAATTTCGTGGAGAATTGTCACTCTGAGCTCTTCTAAAGTCTACAACCATCTCTTTAGTTTTATCCACGTTCAGAGACAGGTTCTTGGCTCTACACCAACTACAATTTTTGCATTAGTCTTTGCACCTCCTCTCTATCTAAATACTGGTTCCTCCCAGACGAGTTGAAGCTGTTGAAGGTATTTAGAGGGGGAGGAGAATTTACTGTTGTGCTACAGACTCCTAGTTGTCAGAACAAGAGTAGGATAGCCCCCCAAGCAAGGGAGTGGGGTCTTTAACTCAGCAGTCTAATCATTTTTCTGGTAGCTCTGAGTGGGCTGTGACTGTGCAGGTTTGAGCCCTGGCCGGTTTACCCGTTTCAAATGCAGATAGACTGAACTATGTCTGTTAAATGGACATGAAAGAACCTAATAAAGCTTGATTTTGTTTCATGTATTTATCTGGCTTTCAGTAGAGAGGATTAAAAAATTGATTAAATATGAAGTAGGTGCTCCTTAATGTACACCTGTTAGTTCTCCTGTTAGAAACCATTGCTCCAAGATGGAACGCAACATTTCCGTTTGGTGAACTTGTCTCATAACAGGGATCCACGTGCAGTTTTAAAATTCACAGCCGCCCGGTTTCCCTCTCAGGCTCCCTTCAGGACATTTCAAGAGTTACAAAATGGACTGTAAAGTTTTTATGGTCCATACAGCTAATTACCAACAACACACCTGCTACCCTAACGCCTCAGGTGCTTATTGTGTCTACATATCGTGAACACTTTGAAGTCGGACAACTTTAAAATATGTATTTACACTGTGTTAACCAGTCGCTGCAGCATACTTCTGACTTACAAAACTGCTCGGAGCAAACGTTGCACAAATTAAGATTTTAAGTGATGATGCTGATATATTAAATGTCGCCACTGACATCATACTTCTAAGTTTTCATAATATTTTATTGTCTTGAACTACAAAATAAATTATTTGGAAATGGGGCCCTGTTTTTGTCTATGCTGGGCTTTTTGCAATATTAAACATTTAGTATTAAAAATCTGCATTTTCTGGGTATCATTAATTTTGCTTCAAACATTTTTGTAAATATGTCATGACAGCCATCTAAAAATGGATTGTCTCAAACTGTATTCACATCTATGACATGCATTATCATACATACACAAAAAAGCAAATTTAACAGCTTGGAGGGTAACAGATGTTTCTGGGTTGTTTCTGTGATTATTTTATTCTCTTGTACAGTATTTTTTGACAATTTAAAAAAAAATTTTTTATAGGTTTGTATAATTAAATTTCAGTCCAAGTTTATTTAGAGTACATCCTAGACTTTATACATGAGTAAAAGTATAAAATGGCTACTAATGTAAAACATACATAAGCGTGCTAATTGTAAATGTCTACCATGGTAGTGGGGTTAAGCTTGATCATTCGGAGCTTCAACCCCGAATATTTTAAGCCAAGCCCTGAATATTTTTGCCTTGAAAAGGGAAGGGTTTTATGGCAAAGAAACAGATAAGCCCCAGGCAAACTTGACTTAGAACCTGATCTTTTCAATAGCTAGAAACTGCCCTGGTAGGACCCATGCAAATGAACTGGATCTCTCAGAGCATGCAGGACAGACCTCTCTAAGAAAACTACAAGATTGTAAAATAGTTTGGTACAAGTTTCATATCTATTAAATAAAGAGACAAAATATAAAAGAAAAAGCGTGAAGACACAGGAGCTGCTGGTGCTTACTGACTGTCTTTAGCAGAAGGGGATGGAATGGAGTATGTTCAGATGCATTTGTAAAGAGAGCACTGGAGGGTGATGGGCACGCCTACTTAAGCTGTAGGCAATGTAAGTAAATGATGACTGCTGGTTGTTATGGGCTGGGACTTGTTTTGTCATGCGAGAACTTCCTGGACCTGTGGCTCCCCCAACCCATAATCCCCAGGTTTGCTGCTGTTAATATCCCACGGAGTCAGGCAAAGGTATCACAAACGAAGTAGACCGGAAAGTGTATTTCACATATGAGGTGCTAAAGGCTGAGCTGCTTGTGACAACGACAGTTTCTGAGTCTCACCCGGACTCCTGCCACCTCACCTGGCAGCCCTCAGGCCGTGTCTCTCTTCGTCAAGGACACTGAAAGGCATTGCAACATGTGGCGAGTGGACACCTGCTTCGCCGTTCTGCTCCTTCTCACAGTGAGTGTCGCGCACACGTGTGTGACTAAACTTTGAGGGAAATGTGCTTATTTGCAGCACTTTCAGTTGCATACTACAGATAGTAAATGCATAGTTTAGGAATTAAAGCTGAAGTCGCACTTAGAGTAGCTTAACATGATCTGTCAATATCAGACTATATAGAGACGAGCTGAAATATGTGAATTCCACACTCACAGACAACAGAAGGGGTTTTGAAATCGAGCATAGATCAAATTCTTTGTGTCTTTGGATGTGCAACTTAATTTAGAAAAAAGCCTCCTTAATTCATATTATAAAAGAAGAGCTAAATGCAGCACTGTTGTGGGTTAGTGAAAAGGTGTCCTCAGTTTATTTCTACCAACAGCGCAATGGGGGAACCTCTGTAAAATGCACAGAGGCCCCTGAGTAAAGAAAACAGCCTCTCTGAAAGCATTTTGTTGTCTCAGCAGCCCCTCAGAAGACACTCATGGGCTACATACAAACAGAATATGGATCATTAGCACAACACACTTTAAGCACATTCCTTCTTTCTAAGGGACTGGGTCTTCAAAACCCTGCTAATCTGGACAAACCAACTCAAACAGGTTCTGTGGCATGCGCCACTGCCCCCTTGCTTTATAATCTCCATAATAAATGCATTACATCTTAATCATATATTTAATATTTTTATGTATTCAGTGCACTACAGATTAAACATACACTAAACACCTTTACTTTATACAGGTATGCACCAATTTATGGCCACATTTGGGGCCAGCCAGGTGGCTGTAACTCAGACTGTCCACCATTTCAACCTTCATAAGGGGAGGGGGTCACACCATAAGCAGACCTAAAAATTAGTTACATTATGATACTGTATAGCCATGTACTACAGTGTTTTATTATTTTTATATGAGGTTTAATTTTCAAATAAAGTATTTATATATTTTTAAAGACTAAAAGTGGTCAAAGTTGTGTGATTTCAATGTTTTTGTAAAGGGACTATGTAAGTGTGGGCACCTGTTGTAGTGAAGCACGTTAAAACTGAAGTTATTAAAACATCTGTATCTATTAACTTGGTTAATGTAAGAACATTATACCATAATGTAACTGTACAATATTACCGGTACTGTGCGCTATCATACAGATGACTGGGCTACTGCTTGTGATGCACTTAAGGTATTAGAAATTTCTAGAACTTTGATGCACTACGAGGCATCATTAATGATCATTATCATTATTATTGTTGTAGTATTGTATTATAACCATTAATATCTTTATTTGTACCAGAATTTTGTTGCCATTATTACTACAGTACAATGCTGGGTTGGTAAAGTCCAGCACATTTCTTCCTTTATCTATGTGATGTGTAATATATGGGCTTTGAATTTGGGCTTTGAAAAAAGGCCACGGCCATTATTATGAACATCTGTTTATTGATGGGCCATAAGTCGGTTCACACCTCTATAATACGCTTGTAAGTAAAAAGTTCAGCTCAGCAGCGAAGGCCATATTGTTTCCCGTCTCCCACCAGGCTTGCGTGGGCTTGCTGCCAATGGCATGTACACATTTATACACAGATCAATGTTTCTACCCATTAAGCATGAAGCTATAAACCTTAAATTTAAGGTGACCAAATACAGTGCTTCATTCGTATGTTTTTTTTTTAAATGTTTTATTTTATGCATAACCGTATGATAAGTAGAACTATAAAGCTTGTGGTTAATACTTAATACTTATATAGTTAATACAAAAACAAAAAAACATTACATTTTCATTCTGAGCGATATTGTTATTGTAGTAAAAATTTTATTTCCGAGTCCTGCAAAGCAGCTAAAGGTAAAGTTGTTGGAACAGAACAGGAGTACGCCACCTGCTCTTGAATAAAATACTGTGGATTAACAGCAGTTTTCATCTTTTGCACCAGAAAAGTGGGCTCTGTGATCATTTTAAAAGTTAGACAATTGTCAGTGTTTACTGTTGGCTTAGTTTTGGATATTCGTTTATTGTAGATTGATTTCAAAACTGAGAAATTGGTGGACCGTAGAGAACGGGAGGGTACCGGAGGTAGCCTGGAGCAGTCCCATTGGGCATCTTTAGAGAACGGAAGGGTACCGGAGGTAGCCTGGAGCAGTCCCATTGGGCATCTTTAGAGAACGGGAGGGTACCGGAGGTAACCTGGAGCAGTCCCATTGGCCATCTTGAGCATAATTGTATATTTGCATCACTAAAGTTTCCTAAATACTTTACACAGATCTCTGTCAGGCCTCAAAGAGGCCTTAAAATGACATTAATCCTCCATTTTTAAAGTTGTTTCATCCTATTTGTAAATTATACCAGCTCAGAAGTACAATTATGCAGATTCTGGGTTGGTGCATGTAAATTTAAATATTGAAAAATTTTATTTAACTGATAAAGTAAAAAAAGGTAAAGCATGTTTTGTGTTTTATTGAAGGCCATTATCTGGGAACCTCTACATGCTGTCCATTGCAGGATTTTTGTGTAGTATGAGCACAGAAATTTTTATTTAAATTATTTTTATAAATATACGACAAATATAAAGGTAACCCATGGCACAATGGGTAGAACATCAGGCAAGGATGTGGAAGTCTTCCGGTGCAAATCCCACCCCAGCCATCCGGTGTGTCCCTGAGCAAAGTACTCAGGACAAGCTTCCTGGGCACTGAATGATGGCTGCCCACTGCTCCCCCAAGGGGATGGATTAAATGCAGAGAACAAATTTAGTTGTTTTGTGCCGAACATGTTATTTGTATTATATCAGTACGCAGTATTTCTCCTCAGTACCGGACCTGAAGTTGCATTGGTGATACACTTCTCTCTGACCATGTGAACCACCTGGGTTTGATTTCTGCCTAGTACAGCTTCTGCAGATATACTGTAGCTAAATATCCTCACTTCATTGTAAGTGCCTTTAATAACCTAAAGTATGAATGGTTCCACCCTAGAGAGCTTATTTGAAGAAGACTGGCTCAACCACAAAGTGAACCAACAATGTGTGTTGAGAAAAGATCTTCCCACAACTGGGCCAGCATGGTTACACAACGATAAAGCGCTTTGAGGCAACTAGTTTTGGTAAACACTATATAAAAATAAATTCGATTGAATTTGATGTTGAATCTTTTATAATACAGAATAATATAATAATATTTCTAGTAAGATTTTAGAACTAAATGAGTTCTTATTTTAGGGAACAAGGTTTGCAAGGAATCTGTACAAAAGACCGGGAAATAAATCTGTACCTCAGCGGGTAGAGCTGCTGCCCCATACCTTTGTGGTCATGGATGTAATTTCATATCTCAGAACAGCACCCACATGTTTACATGGTTTTGCTTTGGGTGTCATGATTTCCATCTGTGACACGCTGTAACGTGTGCTTTTCAGAGATTTAAATAGACTCATTTAACAGATGCTTTTGTCCAAAGCGAGTTACAACATTTCACATACAAGTTACAGCGATATTGCTTCTTTGCATTGAACCCATCACCCAGCCACATGCAGCACCCGGGGAGCTAGCGTTTGAGTGTTTTGCTGGTGGAGTTTCCATTTTAGCCAGAGTTTGGCAAGCCTACCTACCTCCTGCACTCGGCTCTAGGCATCCTGTGACATTTAATTGAATAGGACATTTTAGAATTGAGTGAATAAATGGACTGAAACGATAATGTTTTAGCACACAACAATTGGTGGGGAGGAGGTAGACATATTATTATTATTCCTTATTACTTCAGTGTTTATTGTTCAGTGTTTGCTGAACGTCACTGCACGTACAATGAGCAATGTGTAAGACTGACTGATAGCCAGAGCATTATTGCTCTTTCATAATGTAGTTACAGCCTAGTTAATGTGAGATCACCCACTGATGGAGCTGGGGGCTTTACAGAAAAACTGAGTTCCCTTGATCAAAGGTTCTACTTAACCCATTTCACTTTTGTTGTTGAATTTTCCAGTTAATTACTTCATTTTTGCACCCCCTCTGGCAGTAGCCACACTGCTTTATCGGTGTGTAAAACCTCTAGTGCCCATTTTCATTCATTAGAGAGTCTTGTGTGTTCTCCCATATTTAGAAGTGATTCAGTTTGTCTAAAATGTATGTGTGCTATTGTAAATAGCCCCATTTCCTGGTAATCTTGTCTTTCTGATAGCAGAAGCATTACTAACAGCAAAATGGAACTGAACCTGGGTTTAAAATGTTTTGTTTTGTTAATCTATAATATGTTTTAAATGACAGGTTTTTTGTCTTCGATTGGTTTGTTTATTTCAAATGAAGCATGCGGCCAGGTAGTAGTAATACTTAACTTCACCTTTTAACTCATCTTCTAAATCTCATCGTTACTGCACAGCTTGTGATTACAATAGCTGCAGTTGAAATATTAATGTTAAATATTTGAGAATTTTTCAACAAATGTTATTCCAAATTACTGTCAGTTCTGGTCTTGATAAACATTACTATTGTTATATTAAATACTGTGTAAAAACTACAGTAATTTTATAAAAGAGCTATTATTCGTATTTCTTGCCTTAGTCATTAACCTGAATAACATTGTGTTTTCAGTCACCATGAAATAGTTTACATTTTTTTTTACAATGCGGTGACTTCACAGAGTGACTCAGAAATGTTAACTGACAAAACACACCAATGGCACACTTGAAAAGACAGGTGCCACCTTTGTTTTGTGTATTCCAATAATTATGCCTGGGATGAAACAGAGAACCGATGTAACTGAGCTAAAGGGGATCAGGAATGTGAACAATTAACAAGCTGTATATAACCAAAGAGAAGCACTCTTGCCCTGTTTTCTCAGAAGGATCAGCATGGGCAGACTGGTAATCTGGACATTCTGTCAAATGCCAGAGCAGCCGCCTGCTCAAGTGTGTGGACGGCCGTCAGACGTGCTTACCATATAATACACAACATACTTTAGGGTCACAAGGAAGTTGTGTTCAGCCATCACTGATGGGGTGACAAGACCTTAAGGGCTATCAGCAGGGTAGGCCCCTCTGCCCAAAGAGAAAACCCTCTTTGTCAAAAAGGCAGTGGACAGCCAAAATTTATAAATCAAAGAATCACCACACATTCTCTGATGCTGAGTTTTCTTTTTCAACAGGTATCCGTGACTCTTGCTTTTCAGCACAGCAGAGAAAAGAGGGTTTGTATACTATAAGTTTATTAATAAACATCAGCTGCTAAAGGTTTAAATATGCCACCTTCCTGATTAATTATTTATTTATTCATTTATTTATTTATTTTGGTTTTAAAGGAATTGCTGAGACGTTCTAAAAGGAGATGGGTCTTGTCTACCATCGAGCTGACAGAAGAGGAGAAACCTCCTTACCCAAAACTAGCTACCCAAGTAAGCACATTATCTGGACCATGTGGATGTTTTTTCTAAGGGAAGATGTGCTAATGACACCCGCTTCTTCTCAACAGCTTTTCAATGATCAAGAAGTTAACTACACTTTGAGATACTCCATTAAAGGACAAGGTGTGACAGAGCCACCGCTGGGTGTGTTTTCCATCAATGAAGCCACTGGCGAAGTGTATGTGAATAAGCCAGTAGATCGAGAGGTGACTCCCATGTTCCATGTAAGCACCTCCAGGCCGGACGCACATGCTTTAGTTGTACAGTGCTGCATCTTTAATGTCTGCCAGACCTTTAGCATAAATAATTTCTGCCAAGGTTATTTTAGATGGGAATGTGTTAATATGCAGTAAGCCTACAGAAGTTGTTGCTGTCTGTTTATTTTTAAATGTTTTTGGTCACAGATCATGTTTGATGTTGATGACCGTAAAACAGGGAAACCGGTGGACAGAACGCTGTCATTTGATGTAGTTATAAAGGACATAAATGACAACCCTCCATTTTTTCATACACCAGTGATTAACGTGGATGTCAAGGAGAGCAAAGAAGAAGGTAAGATGCAAACTACCACGCAATGCTCACGCAGTCTGACTGTTCTCTAATATACAGCATCCACAGCTCCAAAATCCCACACCGTAAATATTGAAGTTCCATCCCTACTTTTTTTCCTCTACAGGCAATTTGCCAATCAGTTTGTCAGCGCTCGATCCTGATGAGATTAATACAGACAATTCTAAAGTCTCCATGCGAATTGTCTCCCAGGAGCCAGCGTACCCGCCCATTAACATCAGAGATGTGACGAGTAGCCAAAAACAGCTTACCTTCAAAGGCTGCTTTAATTACGATGTGAGTCCTCGTCATAACGGAGCAAAGACTCGACGCACGTTCTCACTGTTTGTTACTCTGATATCGCAAAATGTTGCAAAAAGGGCAGAGATGTGGGTTGGGGGAGATGGGTTTGAATTACACTGACCTTTTATTGTGAAGATACTCTACTATTTCTCCAGAGAACTTCTGTCTTTAAAGAGAATGGATCAGCATAGTGGACCTCAGTGACTATAAGTAATTGTCCTTCAATGATCATACTCTCACCTGGACCCAGTTTGAGATTAGCTACATTCCCTGGGCCATAAAATGTGGTGTGCAGTT
The DNA here is from genome assembly GCA_025773905.1 of Chitala chitala. Classification (NCBI taxonomy): domain Eukaryota; kingdom Metazoa; phylum Chordata; class Actinopteri; order Osteoglossiformes; family Notopteridae; genus Chitala; species Chitala chitala. Next base: position 2,283,675 of record JABJVR010000087.1, read on the forward strand.
TAGGGGACCAGTCATGCTACTTAGCACCATCTGCTGATATAAATTTGAGCCCTGCTTGCTGTTGTTGTAATATAAGGATACAAGCTTTGTGCAAGATGTCTGGGGATTCAACCGCTATTTTACAGTACATGTGATGCATGAATGTACAGTGTTTGTACAAAATTCTGATGTTGATTTTTATGATAATTTTTGCAGATTCATGATGATCATTATGCAAGTACTTTATATATACACTCACCGGCCACTTTATTAGGTACACCCGTTCAATTGCTTGGTAACACAAATTGCTAATCAGCCAATCACATGGCAGTAACTCAATGCATTTAGGCATCTAGATGTGGTGAAGATGACTTGCTGAAGTTCAAACCGAGCATCAGAATGGGGAAGA
>JABJVR010000087.1:2284162-2299374 GCA_025773905.1 Chitala chitala
GGCTGCGCATGCGCAGTAAGCCTGGGTAGGACAATCTGACGGGTAGGATAAACTGACGGAGCACCTATCCATTTGTCTTACCTCGTCAGAGTTTTACACTGCCTCTGAAGTAGCTTTCCTCCCCTGAAAATATCTGTTCTTCAGGAACAGAGATAGTAACTGTTCCCAGGGGTCTCATGTATAAAACTGTGCGTACGCAAGTTCCACACAAAAAATTGGCGCAAATTTAATCCAACTTCCACTCGTGTGTGCGCATTTTTTGGAGAAAATGGGAATAGACGACACCCACTGATGAAGTAAGGAAACGCAACCAAACCTATCAACTACCGTCCTCATGTGCAGGAGTCATGCGTAACATCACGAAAACATCAATAACATATTCGGGGAAATAATTTTAATAGCAAATTTATATCTCAATATTTTAGGTAACTTAGATAACTTTGAAATTTTAAGAATGGAAGCCACCTGACGCTCACGGTATCCCTTTAAAGCCATTAAAGCCAGAATTGAACACTTCTTTTCCTCACTCAGTTATTTTTTTTCCAACTCTTGCCGTGGTTGATAGTTATATTTTGACTCCAGCTGCTTTTGAGGTACTAATAGCACTGTTTTTGTCGTCCAGCTGGTCCTTTTGTGAGAGTATAGTCATGGCCTTTTTATACTTTTCCTCTATGCAGTCAGTACCTCATTATGTAGAATGAGGTGTGGTTGTGTTGGAATTCAACATATTCTGGAACAATATCGCTGCCATACGTGTAGAGATGCTAATTTAAGAAAAATTTGTTTCGTTTTCCCCCAAAGCTGTATGTGTGAATGACCCCCTAGTATCGATAGTATTATACATTTTACCCAACCATAATAAGTCCTTGGTTAGTTACCATTGTCCTCTTATGTGTTGTGAAGTTTTACATATTTTGACAGTCAGCCTAACTCTGTTCAAGATTTAAACAGAACGGTTCAGCTAGTAAGCTTAGCTCCTGCCATTCATTCCCCTCATAATTTCAGCATGATCACCAAGTGTTTGCTTTCAGCGAAAACGGATGCGATTAATTACTAGTTTGAGACCGTTATTAGTGGAACTCCTGAATTTAGGTCCCTTTCCATCGCCGCTGAATAACAGTGAATATATAAATACATTCATGTTCACTGTACTGAAAAGTATCCAGCACAATTGTTTTTGAGAAGAGGTAAGAAAGGCGTTCTATGTTTACTTTTTGGAATATTCTAGAATATAGAGAAGACTTGAACACCAGAACAGTTCTTTCCTGTAATGCCAGCTTCAAGAACGCAAGGTATTTGGTTGACAAGTTTACGTAGATGTCCTACTCCACTACAGCATTCCCCACATATGTAAAGCACTTACTTGCATTACTTTGACATTTCTGTTATGTTTATCTCATACAAACTGTGAGGGACGTAGGACTGGTGACATGGCATGCCAATAACAGCTTTTTCTAGGTATACGTAATGTAAGTGCTTGCTTTGGCCTCCCATGCCTCTAAGAGGCCCCCAAGCCGAAGCCTTTTAGGTGCACATGCAACAGATTATTTTGAGGTGGGGACCCACCCCTAACCAAGTGTTGCTTAGGATCCCAAGTGTGTCAGATATAGCCCTGATGCCTATTTATGAACTGCAAGAGGAACACAAATGAATTCAACACAGACCAGTTGTAGAAAGGGACAGCTAGGCATTCAACACTTTATTCACAAACTAATAACTGCTATCAAATGTTCACTGGTAAATCAAATGAAACAAAAATATATGTGTGATAACTCTATGTACTGTACAATGCATTGTTATTTAAACTGCCGAGATTTCGTTCACATACATCAATCCCTTTAAAAGTGCTGACAAAACTTTTATTACCTATACTTTCTTTTTCTAAGGAACAAAAAGTAGGGACTTAGTAGTTCATGTCACAATCTCATACAAAATTCAGTGATGGCGGTGTTTGGATGACAAGGGTTAATTTGGGACGTGCCTTATGATTAAAGGTGAAGTTACCAAAACGCTCACATAAGGCAATACTACAGATTTAAAATATTTGTATGTCCATAATACAGAACACATTGTTTGATAAGTCATTTAGCCTCTTTTGTGTATTATAAAATATATTTTAACATTTACATTAATTGTAAAACATACATTCAAATACATACAGCAATTTAATATATTTGTTCAGACTGTCATAGCACCATGTAAAGCGAGAATAACCAGAAACAGTAATCTAACATTTAAGAGGGTGTGACTTTGTTAAATACATTTCTCATTCTTTTTTTCCTACATAAAAGACAGAATATAAATGAAATCGACTAACGTAGCCACAGTATGTTACTCAACAGAACACAGAGCTTTTTTAAAATATGAAAATGGGTCATATAAACACAGTCTGAGTTTATGTCATAAAAAAAAAACTGTGGAATGAGGTCTTTTTTTTCTCTCTACCTCAGCCCTGGTGGTTCTCACAAGGCGGCATTCCCAGAAGGAATCCAGCTGACTGAACACATGTTGTCTTGCACCACTGGTGTAGCCAGTAATGCAGCTCAGCCAGCCTGGCAGTCTGGACTAGACACGTAAACGGCTGTCAGAGGGCATTTTGTTCACCTTCATGTCCTCTGAAAACAGACGCGTGTGATAAAGTGGATCTCCTAGCCACATGCTGAGCCACACGTGACATTTCACTAATGCTCGAAATATTAGTCATAAAAACAGGTGGCTAAACCAACTGGCGGTGCTGTGGACAGGTGGTTAGGTGAAGAGAAATCGTGGTGCTGCACCTTTTGTGGTGTTACACAGTTAAAACTGCGCCTCTTCCATCGCCAGGCTGTGGCATAGGTGTGCACACTACCCAGAACGTGTTGCTCACATGTGAGATGCGTCAGAGTGCTGAGTGTGCCACAAACCTCGTCAAAGTAAGTAGGCATTTTGAAACCGCATAAAAATCTTGACAAACACGCTACAGTTCCTGCTAAGTTGATAATAGAAAAAAGGTCAAGTAGATATGAAGACAATAGAAAACTTTCATGTAGTTCAATGAATATCAAAAACAATCTTTTCCAACACCCTCCCCCCTTCCCATTTTAAATTCTTTATCAATAATTTGTGCTAAAATCAAAGGCTTGATGATATCACAGTCAAGTCTGTTAAATCTGTCACTGTGTTCATGGTCAGCAGAATCAATCTGCTTGCTTGAGCAGTATATGAACCTGGTGTAGCCTTTTTTAAAAGAGGCTTCACCATGGGACCAACTTTATGATGAGGAGGGTCACCGAAACCAGGCCTCAAGGTTAGAAAAGGACAGTCGGGTGACTATTTCCTGTGCGTCTTCTTAGATAAAGTTGCTGCAGTCACTTGGGGTGTGGTTAATTGACTGCCCCCTTTGAAACTCCTCCTCCTCATCTTCTTCCTCAGAGTCAGCTTGGCCATCCTCCTGCAGCTGATTGGAGAGGAAGGGGAAGCTGCCTGCTCCACTGGGCAGGGCAGAGGAGGGGCTAGCGGAGGAGCTAGAAGAGGATGTGGCCTTGCATTGGCTCAGGCCAAGGACACTGTGCAGAGCCTCAGCTCCAGCTTCACGCAGTAGCAAAGCAGGCGTGGCTAAGGTTGTCAAGTAGACTGCCGAAGCTGTGTGGCTGCCAGAGGACACCGGGCCTCCACCTCCCCCATCCCCTCCCTGGGGGGCATGCCGCCGCTTGTTAGGATGGTTGAAATTGCCCAGCAGTGCAAACATTTTGTCTACAGTCCCTCCGAAATTGGTCCAGTCCTCTAGGCTCACACTGAAGTTGCTTTTGATATCATAGGTGTGTTCATCAAGTCTGTACAAGGTTTCAAGTTCTAACCAGTCAGCTTCCCCGGGAAGGTCCACGCTGAGGGGTTCCTGCTTCCTAGCCCTCCCATCCTTCCCAGATCTGTCCTCTGTTAGGAAACAACCACAAGTCACAGAACACACTTTATTCTTCTTGTTCTGCTTTCAACCCACTCTTAACATATACATGTGCATGATGGTCTGTGTTCATTCACTCCATCATTCGCTCATACATTAATTTTCTCACAACACCTATCCGGTTCAGGGTACTGGGGAATCCTAATCTGGGGTACAAAATGTATAAAGAAGGTAAACCCTGGATGGATCACCAGCCAATCACAAGGCACGGATACAGCACCATCAATATATACACACATATATATTCTGTACAATTGTGTAAATGGGTAATAGGCAATATAGATGATTCGGCACTATATTTGCAACTGTTAATATGGCTACAAAGTTGGATATGTATGGTTGACTAACTACTAAAAACAATGTAATTCTGAAAAAATGAGAAGGCACACGAAGGGAGGAAAGAAACAAAAAGAAAAACATTATAAGTGTGGTGAGATGAGTCCTTTCATGGCCAAGAACTAAGCCAGGTACGACATCCAGATTCATGCAGAGGACTAAATGGTGGAATGGCTCTGGAGAGCAGGACCAGTGCGGCATGCAGTCAGACCAAACCAAGGGGAAAAGGAAAGCAGGTTAGAGCAGCAGAGCCGGGGGCGTTGTAACAAGCAGGGGAAGGGCTTCCAAACTCACAGCGATTTGGAGCTCGGCTTCTTCACTTTTGGCCACTTTCGACGTTGAAACTGCCTGATGCACAAGCAACAATAAGACACACTGTTATGCTGACCCTCGTGACGAGAGGAGAGCAGCTCCCTCAAGTAGAGATTGACCCCCTCCTTCAAGGCTTTGAGAACATTTTGAGTTTCAAAACAGCGAGCAGACATGCAAGATGCAAAAAAAAAAAATTAACGAAAGCAAAAGCACTGCCCCAGAGGAAAGAAACAGAGCCCCGCTGTGGACTGACACTGTTCTGAAGGAGGTAGTCTGTAAACGCACTGATTATGTGCGTTTACTTCAAAAAGAGAGACAGGTTTGAGATCAGATCCAATTGGTGGTATTAGTTTACACTGATGGAGAGGTGTTAAGTTTAATGAGCAGATATACCTGTATTCATCAAAGCTGCTTCGCTCTTTACCTCCTGAAGAAGAGACAATATCATTAGTGAGAAAATAGAAGCACAAAGTAGCGAATATTTAGCAAATGTTAAGGCACATTGACAAGCCTAAAGTTGTGAACTTTATTATAATATCCTAACATAAAAAAATTTATGTTGTGTCCAATTTTTGGAATGATCCTAAAATTCAACATTGAAACGTTAAAAAACTGACTGCCAAATATTATAAGATGCCTAACTAAGCATGTAAGTGTTCTAAAATTTGAATTTATAACAATGTAGGTATGTATTGATGCCCCTGGATTCTTAAAAATCTTAATATCTCATTTGTTTGAGAATTGCAAATTATAAGTATTTTTCTATGCGCATTCATAGCTTTATAGCTTATTTCAGGAGCCACAGGAAAATTACTTTACAAGAAGACGGCGACAGAAAGCAAGACAGGGCTTGGGTCAGGTGAGAATGGGCATGATGGAATGCAGAACAAACTTCACTCTGTCACTGCAGCAGGTGTACAGTGCCATGTGTGTGTATTTTGTCCACATGTGTGCAAGTGTGAGTGTGCGAGTACACGAGACATACCGATTTCCAGGTTTCGAGTACGTGGATTGCACTGCTTGTGACCTTTGCAGCTTCGCAGCTCCATCAGCTGAACGTGTAGCTGGTTGAGGACATGGCGATCGAGCGTGTTGACAGCGTTCATGAGCTGCGCGGAGGAGACAGCAGTTCTAGGTAGCAAACACAGCTAACACAGGTATTGACCTACATCAGCAGCAAAACTAGCATACGTGTGACTGTGTCATTGTTTAACACATTTCAAATACTGCACACTGTGCATGACTTTATCCTCTGTGCATTCCTTTGTCCTCTGTGCATATCTCTGTTCTCTGAGTAGTTGCTCAACAGACAAGAAACACAAGACAAAGTGCTGCTGCCAGCTCTTGTCAGACATGTTAAGAGGAAGCGTGTACATACCTGGTAGGGGTCTGTGTTGAGGTCAAAATACTCCAAGAACCCCGTGGCAAACTCACAGAACAGGAAGTTGTGTGTTTCATTGATGGTCCTCATGCACCAGTATGTGTTGTTGTTGGCACTTGTACAGGCACAGAATGGGCCCACTAAGGGTCACAAATCAAACAAAATGATCATTGTATTTCCCATGTCACTACTTTAAAAAGAGGAAAGCAGGACATCAGTGGTAGGTGTGTGTGTGTGTGTGTGTGTCTGTGTGTGTGTGTGTGTGTGTGTCTTACTTGTCCAGAAGGGGGCAGTCTGCCAGTGGTGGTTATCATGTGTGAAGCAGGTGAGGCCGGGCATGCTGCACGTGTCATTGTTGCGCAGCCTCTTCAGCAGCTTACGCAGCTTCTTCCTGCGCTTCTGCTCTTTCAGCAGCCACTGCTTCTTGTCCTTATCCTGTATTTTTCTGGTGAGACACAAGATAAAGGGTGAGTGTTTCCTGCAGCTGTTAGCAGCTGGAGAGGCGCAGGAGCATCAGCTTGGCTCACCTGAATGGGTGGATACCACCTCCTTTGTGCCTCAGTTTCCCCTTGAACTTAGAATGGTAGCTGAAATGCAAGAGCACAGGTTCACTGATAAGGCAGTGCAGGGGGCTGGAGGGGGCATGGCCACTATGGTGATGCAAATGAGGAAGGAGGAGCTTTCCTGTAGGCCACCTGTAAGTGGCAAACTTACATGTATCGGTTGCAGTCACACTCCTCAGGGCGTGCCCTCTTTAGGTGACCTCTGACCTCACGCAGGTTCTTTATCTTTGTCTGCAGGGTTTCGATCTAAACACGACACAAGGACACTGATTCTACACTGACAGTAAAGTTCAGCGCTGTAAATGAAAAATAACACACAGACAATTTAACTACTTGCGTATGTGAACGAGCAGCACAATTTTAAAAAATCACAAAGAGAAGCCATGTCAGCCCGAGGTTATATCCCCACCTCATGATCGATGTGAAGTTTGTGGTCTTTCCATGCCTGCAGAGACTTATAGAGCCCTATGTCACACTTCACAGTGTCATTAGCCAGAATGGAGCACCTGAAAAAGATAAAACAATAATGTCCCCAGTATCTCCAAACAAGGCTCATACTGACAACTTCTCCTCTCTGATTTGTCCATAACAAAGCTGTCTCCACCTCCTGACCTGTGAGTGACCTTGATGGAAGTAGGGATGGTGAGGCTGTTGCTAGTTTTAGGGGCCACAGTGACACCCATGCCGCTGAAGTCATCGTCCTCGTCCCCAAACATAGCTGCCCTTTGACTGCCTCTGCTGATGTTTCTGGGTGCGATGGGTTCATAGCCATCTTCCAGGTGCATGGCATACAGGTCCCCACCCATCTCGTAGGACACAGAGCGGCTCAGCCGGTTTCTGTAGTAGCTCTTGGTGGCCTTCAGTTCTGTAAGCACCAGGGGCCACAGATGGAAGGGTCAGGTCAATACAGTTTACAGCTATAAGCAGACCGTAGCTGTCATGTTAGTCTTACTAGCACTTCTCATTCAGTGTTTCTGCTTTCATATCATTCACATGATGTTCACGCCAACAAGTAGGTAAAGACTGGTACGTTGCGGTGTAAGTTCAGCATGTACCACAAGGTGTCAGCAAATTCTCATACTTTTGCGAAAAAAAACATTACTGCTTTAAAGTTTGTGTGGTCAATATTGGGGAACAGGATTTATGATTCTCAAACTGGGGTTGAATTTCAAAAATTTGATTTGCTCAAAGTTAAATGTCTGAGCAGGTTTGAAACACGGAATGGTAAAAATAGCTGAAAGTCTGTCATGCAACATTTTACGTAATTAAAGAATTTCTTAGTTTTAATCTTGTAACGGTAATTTTAAAAATCACATTAGTTTATGTCACTTCCATAGTGCCTGTCTGTGAATCTATTTTTACTGTGGTCACAAATAGGAGTCGGGAACTGTCTCTCATTATCTGTTATTATACTATTGTTTCCTTATACCTTTTTCATCTGCATTCTGCCTGTAGTATGTTTAATATGGAATTGTGTGGGTTACACATTGTTGTACTTTCAGCATCTCAAATGTGTAGCAGTACTATGCAAAAATGTACTAACATTTGCTGATTATATACTGAGGTTTATGACCTGCTGTTTAATGCACTTGCAGCTATAATTAAATTTAACCCTTAATGCTGTCATATATACAAGTTTGTAAATGGCGCCACCATGTGGCCTGTTTGTGAAGTGATCATTCTCTTTTATTTCTATTGTACAACGTAATGCAGATTCTTTTTTTGTTTTGCAAATGGTGGGTGGGGCCTGTTGACCATAAACACAGGCCTGAAGACCAGGTGCAGCAGAGGACTCTTACTCTTTTTGGAGAGCAGCTTCTTCTTCTTGAAGGGGCTCAGTCGGTAGCTGGTGAAGTCACAGTCACAGGTGTCTGTGTCGACACTGCGCCCGTAAAACTGGGACTTGACTCCACCCACACCCTCCTTGCGTGTGCTCATCAGGCCGGCGGGGCCCTTGCACTTGTACAGACGCAGCTTCCCGCTGGCGTCCTCCACGCACTGCCACTTCTGCCGGGGGAACCAAACACACGCAGCTAGTCTCAGCATGGGATGACATGCAGCACGTGGGGACATGCAGACGCACAAACGGTGCCCCACACTGGGAGCGTTTTGGCACATTGTACTGTGCATGTGCACGCCCTCCTTCTGTCTCACTTACTAAACTCATTATACAGCTCCCTAACACTGTGAGTCTTGTGCAGAGACGGCATGAGTGAGACACACAGTTGGGAACTGTCAAGATTTCAGAAAGGCTAAAGGAAAGCAAATGCACACACGTGCTCACACATGAACGTACGTTCACATGCACGCACACACACGTGTATTATTGAGCAAGTATTCCTGCTCACACACCTAAGGCCTTTGTTCAAAAATCTGGTCAAAGTGTGCTTTTATACATGGCTTAGAAGTAAATAACTTCAGTAAAACGCCCAGTAATTACTAGACTCTCTCTGATTAGAGAATTTGAACTCTTGAATGGTGCTCTTAAGCACATAAATGACCACTAACTGTGTAATTGCTGTAATCAGCCTGTGCAGAAATACAAGCATTCCACACTCCCACCTGTTCCTCAGCAGACTCCCTCCTGTGTTTTCTCCCCTGTCCAGGGCTTGACTGGAGGTTCATGTGAGTGTTTTTGCCTGTGTACATGCTTATGTGTGTGTGCTTAGCTGCTCTTTCTGTAGGAGGGAATATAAATTAGTTTTTTGTGTTCCAGTCCCTGCACCCTCAGGATAAGCTCTGCCATGAGCCTCCTTAACAGCTGAGCTGTGCTGTGAAGGTGGCACAGCATCGCGTTTAGTAAGAAATAAACCTCCATCCAGACATTCTCACCACCCAAAGCAATATATATTATCAAGTAATTTACACAGCGGAGAGCTTTTCTTCTAAAAATCTGGGAAGTAATTTTGGTCGAGTACTACAGTAGGATGCTTCTCCAGAGTCAAATCAGCAACCTTCTGGTCATGCCCTTAACATCTGCATATCTTTCTTCACAAAGCATCATCTCCTGAATGTGAAAACGAGTCTCTAAGATGCAAATAACGAGGCTTTAAGATGCAAATAAAGCAGAAAGGTGAGGACTGTACATTGATAACAGAAAGGTAGCAGTAATGGGGATCATCCCCAAGCTTGGATGTGGCACTGTTGGTGTTGCTTGGGAAGAGCTATTTAAACTGAAGGAACTCTGTCTGCTGTGCAAAATACGCTTTGCCTACTATCATCCACACAAACGCAACCCGTCTGAGAAAGGAACAGGAGTTTTAGCTCCTGTTTTCAGGTGTGAATGGGTGACACTGAACTGGCTATGCACTGAAGAGCAGATGTTTCTCCAACGATGGGCCACAGGCAGCTTAGTGTAGTGGATTAGCCACAGACCCAATGACAAGAACACCCTTAAATGTCTCCTTCCTTCCCATTCTCATATTGATCTGATTTCATTTTTATACCATTACATCTCTGCCACTGGCTTTCCTTTCTTCCAGAGTTCCTCTTTCCACACTTCCTGTCTCTTCAACAGTCTCCACCCATGGCAGTAATTCTCCTTTTCGCTAAGTGGCACGTGAAGTGAACGCCCAGCATAAACACCCAGCACTAACGCACACATACTCTGGCGCTCACCAAATGTTCTTAAGTAAAAGGTAAGCAGTGTGAGCTGATATTTCACCTGCTGCTGTCCACTGCAGTTTATGTAGGTTAGCCACGTACCAAGCACCACAATTCATAACTGTACACTAACAGGCATTTGCCTTCTGTTTAACGATGTCCGAGCCTGTTGTCAACACATAGCAAGCTGGACTTTCTGCAGCTCGGCTATTTTAAGACGATGCATATCTGTATAGTGTGAAGTGAGTGATAGTTGAAGAAGCGCGAGCTGTTGTGTGTCTGTTTGTGAGCAATCATTAGAGCAGGATCCATCTGCACATTGAGGAAAAGGTGCATGTGCTTATGTGTGTGTGTGTGTGTGTGTGTGTGTGTGTCTGTGAATGTGTCAATGATGCAAGTGCACACCTGTGTGAGCGTGTGAAGAGGTGTACAAAAGTAGCGTGTTTGTTTCTGGGGTTTCCTTCTGGGAGAAGGAGCACGTGTGTGTGTGTGTGTGTGCATGTGTGTGCGCGCGTGTGTGTGTGTGTGTGTGCATGTGTGTGCGTGTGTGTGCGTGTGTGTGTGTGTGTGTGTGTGTGTGTGTGTGTGTGAGCATGTGCGATTGTGTGTAAGTCTGTATATGTGTGTGTGTGGGGGGTTGTACCCCACCTGGCCAAGCTGCTCACAGGGTGTCTGGTACTCTGCACGCTGGCAGAGGTCCTTCACACGCTGGTACTTGGGCAGGAAATTCTCCTCCTGGGCCAGCTCCTTCCCATCATCTCGTTTGTGCAGCAACTTCCTGAAAAACAGTCAATGACAGCTTTCAGCACAGAGCCAGCCAATAGCACCAAGGCCATCAGGGAACAGGCCTTCCTGTTGGCTGGTTAATTTCCTAGGAAGGAACCTGCTACCTGTTTCCTTCTGAGCAGTGCTTGTATTTTATGTGAAGGCATCAATTAATAACTAGTTACACTATATGAAAAACCTTTAAGAACACCTATGCTAAGTATTTTGATCGAACAAAATGAAAAAATGTCAAAATGTCCCAGTCTTAGTTAGGTATTGTATTTGAATCTTGCAGCTGAGTACATAAACCTTAGATTTTTCTCTGCTTATAGCAAGTGCTTCAGTTAAGGCGTCTGCTCTAACCACTTTGCAGTGAATGGGATCTACTAGCAAGTGATGAAAGGTCTCCTATTTCAGCACACTTAATGGGTAATAACATTGTCCTTCAGCAAATAGCGTTTAAAAATCCTCAAATACTTGTAATGACTTACCCTCTCTCTACCAGGAAAGAGTCCCTCCACACTTTACCCTTCTTGTTAAACTGAAACCTGAAAGAAAGTTAAAGAAAATGGTCTGATGTGTGGTTTGTATCACCATACACTGCTAGGAAAATACAGATGTCAAGAGAACTGCCACAATACACTCTATGCAATATCTAAACAGAAAAGAATCCCACGTGACATTTAAAGGAAAATGTAAATATGGTTTGAGAAAATTGCAAGTGAACGAAGTAAAGGTCACAAACTTCCCTTAACCGCAACCACCCCTCTGTGTCTCCTGACCTTTCTGTCCCAAACACAAAGTATTGATTAGCAGCATAGCTGCATCTCAGATCCCAGCAAGAGGCTTCTGGGAGTCAGCATGCTGCCCGTCAAATGGAAAGAGGGCACACTTGTGGCGCCCCCTCCGTCGACTGTGCACCCCCTCACTTACACTTGCTCGTCCCTGCACCTCATCCATGACATCATGGCCACCTGCTTTTCCTGCAGTCTCCTGACTGGTTACAGTGAGGAGGAAGTAGGGAGAGTGTCATTGCTGGAGAGAGGCTGTCCTCCCCCAGGTCTTTCCACCTTCCTGGCACCTTCCTGGCGTCTCCTTTCTGTTCTTCACCTTCACACGTTCTCATCCTACAGAACTCTCCGGGACCATGACAGATGCTCTGCTACATACTTCCGCAGCATTAGCTCAAGTGTCAGTAACGATCTGTCAGGTGAGACGTTATTTCTGTTTATCTTGCTTGTTGTGGATGTTGTTGTTGTTCTAGTTTTTTTTCTTTTTTTTTAATAACAACAAGTCCCAGCAGGCAGAAGTGAGGTGTAATTCTGCTAGCTGGTGCACTGCTGAGGTGTAAATGCTGAAGTGTAATTTTCCTACACAGCAGTGACGCAAGTCGATATGCGATGCATTGCAACAGTTGTCAGGTATTTAGATAGCAGAGTGCCGATCTCAGGACAGGAACTGGATGCCAGCTTGCATCAGCGTCTGGCGACAGAAAGGCTTCATACCTGTTCACAGGTTTCTCGGTATCCAGAAGTTTCAAGATGGACTTGCCATCCATGTCCGGGGGAATGTCCATGCCGGCAATGTCCAGCATGGTGGGGGCCAGGTCAATGTTCAGTACAATGTGTGGGTTGCTGCAGAACACCAAGGAGGGGGATGGAGATGAATGTGCCAGTTTATTCCACAGGAGAGACAGAAAGACAGAGAGAGAGAAACAGCTGGCAGAGAGCAGACCAAAGCACACATTTCTGAACAAAATATTCCGACTCTCTCTGTAGATGCAGCTGAAATGAGGAAGACTGACTTTAATCACGAGAACCACGCCTGACTTTTAGAGCAAACGATCCAATCATATGTCATTCCACATGACTGCGCAGCTCATGCATATATCCAGCCGTTAATGAGCGGCACCCATCTGCTCCTGTCACATGCTAATGACCTCCTGTGACAGGTTTCAGGGTCCCTGGGGAAACAACGTGTCAGGGGAGCCAAATCCATTTTGTTTCGTGCTGTAGATTAGCAGTAGTGAGGCGACAGGGCCCGATCCGCTGCACTCCAACACCACCAGCTCCCGTGACTACTGAGGACCAAACGCATAGCCCGAGAGCCTGAGAAGATAGAGAACACAGGAAACTTTATTGAGCTCAGATTACTGGACCTTTGCTTGAGATCAAGGGTGAAAAGGGAATCTGCTCCATTTTAGACTAATGGTTAGCTTGTCCTCTGGACCTGCTACACTGGCGTCTACTGTAGACATAGGCAGACACCTTGAGATGCCTTCCGTCTGGACTGAAGATGTTTTTTTGTGCTGACCTGAGAATCTCCTAATGACCACCTTGCTCGTGTATAAATGGTTTGGCAAAAGAAATGGCGTGTAAGAACATACCGGCACGCGAAGGCAATGTTTCACAAAATACAAATTTGGGTTGTGGTGACCCACTGGATCTACCCTGCATTTTAGCATACAGTCCTGAAGGGCTGACTCGTGTAACGATGACCCAGCTTGGTAGCAGGGTTAGACGGCATGCTAATTGGACTGCATCACCAGTCCCCTGGAGGAGTTAGAGTTTATGTACTCAATCATGCTGTTAAATTGAAAGCAAAAATAATTTAAAGCTGATTTATGAAATACTGCCAGAGGGAGAGAAAGGAGTCCACCTGCCTCTCAGCCACACAGCAGATGTATAAACTATAAATAGAGACACTTTTTGTGTTGTGGTAATCCAGCAGGCCTGGGGGACAGCCTTGTGTTTGGCAGTCGTAATACGATATAAGCAACTGACGTGGGACAGGCTGGGCGTAGCAGTTCAGGTGTTCTAGAAAGGTACAGGGGCGGAAAACACAGCACTGGAATAGGGATGACATTGGTAAGAGTAGGATGAAGGTTCCTGGGAATTCCACACTTACTACAATCTGTCCAGGGAATGAGATTTGGGGGGTAGATAACCTTTGTTATCTTTCTTACGAGGTTAGGAAAGGCTTTAACATAAGCCAGGGAATGCTTCCAGAGGACGTTTATAAGCATTACGATAATATCCCAGGTATGAGAGGATAGGGAAGAGACTAAGAGCCCCATGGTGAGGACACGATGACAGCCTTCGTCCTGGCTACCGCTTCTCCACTCATTCTCTCGTTCATCTCTTCTTTGTAAAGCAGGCACGTACGCTGCCGAGATCGCTTCTCAACACCTTTTTACACTGTAGACTGGCCCGAAGGCCCAGGCTGCGTGAACGCAATACCAATCCAGCGGTCCCCACGCCCCACTGGCACCAGAGGACATCACAGGAGAAGCAACATTTAATCCTTATCTTAATAATATTCTGGTAAAATGCACGAGTAGAAAAAAAAAGGCACTCACATGATTCCCGCCTCCACGTTGGGCCCTCGAATATAAAACGGAACGCGGATGTCGAACTCGTAGGGCATAGACTTTCCCTTCACCAGGCCAAACTGGCCGATGTGATAGCCGTGGTCTGCCGTGTAGATGATGTAGGTGTTTTCCAGCTCCCCGGTCTCTACCAGCATATTGTACACCTGTGAAAAGGAAAGATGCGTTACAGCCTTCCGTCACGCTTGTTAGACACTTGCATAATACTTAGCTAACGACAACACCTGTCCCATAAACTTGTTGAAGTGATTCACATGTAGTGGTGCTGCACTTGTTTTTTAAGGTTATGCAATTTGCATGCGTAAATAAATTTACTCAAAGCGACTCTTTGGAGGCAAACACCGAGCTGGATGTCAGTTTTTTTCTTTCTTTTCCAGCATGCTATGTGTCATTACAAGCTCAGCTGTTGTTATTCCTGTCATGGAAAGAGCATTAGAGCATTTGTACAGCTGGAAATCTGCAGTACCTCACAACATAAAACACTCAAGCAGTCTGAACGGCCCGAGATATTATTGTAATTCTATAAATGGGGACGGGAGGGGGAAGACGTGCCTGTGATTCTTGGAAAGGAGAATCATCTGGTCCAGTGAGCACGAAGCAGGCTGCGCTGAGGTACCAGCCGCAAAACAAACAGCCGGGGCTGACGCCGTCAGGCCTAAATTATACTTTGTGGTCTTTCTGCGTTCATCACATGCATTAAATCTTTGTGCAGCTCATTTGCCTTGACCAAAGCTTAGCTGAATCCAATTTACAGCCCCTGGTGTGTCACGTCCCAAACAATAAAGGCCCGGAGCCTCACTCAGCCTGAGTGGCAACATTAGAGAGCTGTGTCTCTTTCTCACACAGGGGGAGGGTGGGGGGGGGGGGGCCCCCACTTGTAATTTAATTAAATGACAAAACGAAGTCGCTTGCAACTGCTGAGCC
>JABJVR010000087.1:2299474-2332828 GCA_025773905.1 Chitala chitala
CCCCCCCCCCCCCCCCCCCCCCCCCCCCCCCCCCCCCCCCCCCCCCCCCCCCCCCCCCCCCCCCCCCGCCCCGCCGCCCCCCCCCCCCCCCCCCACCCACTTGTAATTTAATGACATGACAAAACGTAGTCGCTTGCATCTGCTGAGCCCAGTCACCTCCACTCTCAAATCAAGAACCTAAGGTTTATCAGCACAAGAACGGGTCACGCTTCACTGCATCGCCAGTGTCTCCATGACAACGGCGAAGCAGTCTGGCGGACTGTGGCAGGGCGGTAAGGGGGTGGAAGTGGGCGGGTGTGTGTGCTCGCGTGTGTGTGTGCATGTGTGGGGGCGTGCAGAGAGACCCACCTTCTCCACACAGTCGTCCACAGACAGCAGCGTCTGCAGCCGCTTCCTCTGTAGCATGTTGGTGAACTCCATGTGGATGGGTTTCATGGGGCCCGTGTACCGCATGATCCAGTGCTTGTCTGGGTTCGGGGCGTAGTTATAGCTCGGGGTGCTGGAAAGGCCGGGGGGGTGCGAAACAGAACATGAAACCCAGCTGAGGGTAAGAGGACAAGAAACCGAGGCTGAATTACAGCCTCGTCAAGTGCTCATGTGAGGCGCTAAGCCTGCTTCTATTGTGACAAAGACCCTGGATGGATGTGAAATATGTCAGTGTGCCATATGAGAAAGTGGGCTATAAGGAGACAGGTTTACCAACCCAAGAGGACACTTCAGCTGTCCCTTTAAGCAAAGTACTTAAGGTGAATTGCCTCAACATGTACTCAGCTGTGAAAACATATGCAAGTGTAAAACCCAGTAACCGGTGCATACAGCTGCGTCCGCTGACGAAATGACAATAATAAATATTGTAGATTGCTTCCACACACTTCCAATCATCCAGAAAAAAAGGCTATTTGCTTGTAATTTAGGGCTGAAAGGCTGTTACCGTATTACAGCCCTTCATGCATTAAGGCAGAACTGGTTTTTGGTTTGACTGATGTATTGTATTAGTGCAGTAAAACATGAGAAAAGACAGAATTTTCTTGAGAAAGGCTTGTAGTACAGAGGAGGCAGGTGTGTGTGTCACGTACACTTAAGTATTACAATCTGCCTTTTGCTTGGCTTCAAACAATGATGTAGTACTACAAAGAGCACAGAGTGACCAGCTTTGACTGGGGATGACCCTTTGCCCGTATTATGTGTGGTAATTACAGCATTTGGCATGATAAAAATGAGCATCACCAGCACTTCAGGAGCAGAGTGGCATTTTGGGAGATTGTCTGCACTCGTGATGTGACAGAGAGTGTGCGTGGCCCATCAGAGGAGTGTGAGTGTGAGGTGAGTGGGGAGGGGAGGGGAGGGGAGGGGCCTGAAAGCCCCCATCAGCCCTGCTGGCATTATGTGACCGGCCAACGCTGCTCCCCTTTTTCCCCTGTCTGCCTCAGCTTTGTAAAGCAGGCACGTACACTACAGAGCTCTTCTCAACACCTTTCCACGCTGCTGATTGGCCTGAAGGCCTGGCCTGTTTGAACAGAACGAAGATCCAGCTGTCTCCACTCTCCACTGTTGCCAGTGGGAGGCCATGGCCCCCGGCAAAATCTAAAGTGCTTGAGTATTGCTTAATGAAGAAGGCACCACTTGTGTAACCACAAGACATGTTCATATTTGCTGCAAGGATGTTGTATGGAGGTGACGAATGACTTTAGAACCAGACCATTATTGGTGTTTCCACCTAAGTACTCATTCCTTAGGTCTTTTCCTCATTTCCTCAAGCTCTACCTGTTGATGGTTAAACAACGTGTCTAAAAGGTGAAATTTTATCAGTCTTAATTATCTTCGCAAAGGAAATTAATCTTCATCCCAACCACCTCCATTTTTCTGTCTCTGTTTCTTTCTTGCACTGAACACACACACATGCACGCACACACACACCAACACATATACTTGCAGGCTTGCAGTAATGCAATTTTGTCTTGGCTTATAGTGCTTTCCTTGGGAAGTGTGAAAGTTGCAAGCCACAATAAAGGAGAGAAAAGCCATGGTGCTCTTTCTTGTTCGGCAATAAGCCACACAAAAGGGACCAGGCAAGGCCTTATTAAGGCTGCCGTATGTGCCGCAGCGTGGGGTCTGAAAAGACGTGCATGAAGTCCACACAGGAGCCAGTGCCAGCTTTCCTCCTGCATTACTAAGCAGCACCAGCAGAGGTCAGTGGAGAATAGCCTCCTTCAGAGACTTCGGATTCTGAGTAGGGGTCAATAAATTTATTTATTTCCACTCTGTGTTTCCTAAAGGCCATATTTGATATGTTTTAAACTCTACCCCTGATTAGAATTAGGCTTCCTAAAGAAATAAATGAAAAAAACTTCTTTGCTTTGCCCAGAAGTCCAGTAGGTTAAATCTGCTTCCCTCCCTGTCATCTCCTGTTTATTGTACAATGCGTAATCCACTCAATTCAAACAAGTTATTCTCTGAGACTCCAGCTGTTATGGACCCTGTAAGCCATCTTTACTTAAAAGGAAAAATCTGATTGTTCGGATCAGGGGCAATCAGCGGCTTTAAAAGCAATCATCTTTTCTCCCTCCTTTTCCCTATGCAGAAATCGACTGTGAAGGAGAAAGCAATGAAACAAGAATTCCACAGCGGTGGGAATAAGAGTTCTCCTGGTGAGCAGGAAACAGGAGGTGCGGATTAGACAGATTTCAGAGAGAAAGGAGACCTGGCGTGTAAGAGCAAAGAGGGTTTTCATGGAAATTTGAAGGAGGTGGATGACAGGTGGGTTACAAGAGGAGTACATCTAATGGCCTGACTAGAACTAATGGCTAAAACACTTGCATTTTTAGAACAGAATAGGGATAGAAAATAGATAAGCCTTTATAGTCAATAAAGGGGAAAAAGGAAATTACAGCATCAAAATGGGGAGACAGCAATATGCTCAGTGCAGAACTGCTGCAATTAAAAAGGAAACACAAAAAAACACACAAGTGTGGAATTACATTAGCAAGCCTCAGCTGCCTTTGTGATGTTAATACGTTTTAATACCGCAGGAGGCTTAACCATGGAAAACATACAGCCACTGTTAGTCATTAAGAGTCCTGCTCCGGTGGCCTCTTTGAAAGGTTCCATTAATCAGAGGCGCTGTGTTACTGAATAAATCTCGCTGAAGCTGAAATTACAAAAAAAAACACCAGAGCAATACATTTTGTAGCCTTATTTAA
Source organism: Chitala chitala (assembly GCA_025773905.1). Taxonomy (NCBI): domain Eukaryota; kingdom Metazoa; phylum Chordata; class Actinopteri; order Osteoglossiformes; family Notopteridae; genus Chitala; species Chitala chitala. The sequence goes on from JABJVR010000087.1 coordinate 2,302,675, forward strand.
TCCACCACCAGACAGCTGCAGTATAGTGCTTTTATTCCAGTTCAGGAGTGTAGATTTGACAGTTACATCCAGTGACAGAAAGGCAAGACATCCTTCTTTCAACCCTTCACCTTCGGCACTCAAAAGGGGATTTAGGCAGTCACCCTCCCAGCCATACACTTCACTAGCCCTCAGCAAGCTAACAGACGGGGAAGTGACCGTGATCTGACTGATCGGCGTCATGCCGAGTGAGTGTCCTGCTAGGCCGCCTCCAGGTTCCCCTGGGAGCTGATGGGCTGGGGCCCAGACAGGAAGGGAACAAGAGCCAAAAGGGGACAGGAGGTGCAGGTAGGCAAGGTGGGCAGTTTCTTGAAATTGTACAGTGTCTGACAAATGTGATATGACACCACTACCATTACAAAGACACACCCTGATGGGATTTCACATCAGATTACTGCTTTAGCTTGGTACTGAACCTTGGCTTGGTTGTGGGGTCCACATTGAATTTTAGAATTCACATTTGACAAAAATCATCTGGGCTGTACACTGGCAAGCACTGGACAATCTCTGACTGCTATGATTACATTTGGCTACGTTGACTGTGCTTTCTTGGTGAATTTACTTCTCGGTTCAAAGATAAAAGTTTGGTTTGATACTCACACTGCACCATGTAAACTCAGTCTAATTGAAAAATATGCAGGTGTTTTGAGCTTTACTAAAATGCAAGCATTCACCAAAAGGGCACGTACGACCTTGGACAGCAAAATCCTCTCTGTGCATTTCTTGAATAACGCACTAACAAATACGAAGAGACGGTTCTGGGAGCTGAACTCCTCCGCTGTGTAAACACAATCTCAAATATCAGAATGATACGCAGTCACTGCCTGTTCTCCGTCCTTCAGGGTGTCCCGTGTTTCTAAAGCCGTATTACAGATGCAGCATGCCTTTGTGCGTGTGCACGCATGTGCATTTCCTTATGCTTGCATGTGTGTGCAGAAACATCTCAGGCACCGGATGACACTGGTGTGGATTCTCAGTTGGGAGCTGCCTTTCTGGTGTTACTGAGCTCAGGAGGATTTGCTTTGTAGAGGCCAGCGCCAGTGGGGGGGTTTGGGAGAGCAGCAGTGGAAATTAGCTGCAGGCTACAGGAAGGGAGCCTCAGCGGACATGTGCTCCAAAAATGCATCTCTGCTTTTTACTCCAGTGTATGGCCAGAGGAAGAATGAAACACAGTTTCAAGGTAAAGTGATGCACACATGTTATGAGGTGGAAAGACACAAAAAAACACAAAGGTGTAGTGAGTGAGGCAATGAAAAAGAAAGAAAAAAAATCTGTAAAACATGTAGCTAAAAATCAGCAAGGGGTTTCAACATGAGGAAAAAATAACCCTCTCCCCTATAGTGTGGCTTTGTTTGTTTTGGTTGCAGACTCTTTCTCACAGTAGTTAACCCTGAACCCTGAGGCTTCAACTATTATGACCGATGGTTGCCTCGTTCAAAGAGATTTTCTAACCTAGTCTCATGTGTCCAGCAGAGAGCTCCTGATTTGGATGTGTGGTATAATATGGGCTTGAAAACGAGCCAAAGAAAGCTGAGCAGAGGTAGGGTGCATGGTGTGCTTCTGCAGTGTGACCACTCACATGTGCTGCGATGCGTTGGGGAAGGCATTGCTGTACTGTGGTGCTGAGTCCTCCGGGCCATGTGGGGCAGCGTGACTTAGCACCATCATTACTGGCCGGTGTGGATACATCTTCTTAGACATCCGGAAGTAGTTGATGCTGTCATTGGTTATGATATCAGTAAGGTAATCCTGCATTCAAAAAATCCATAACAAGAAATTTGATTTTTTAATATAACAGCAAATTAAAATGTAGGTTAAATGGTTAACATTTCCTCCCATCATCTTGATCATTGCAAACAAGACTTTAATCTGTTAAAGGCTGTTGTTTTTTGGTTTAAGATTTTTTAAACTATTTAATATTCAAGAATAAATATGTAGTGCAACAAGGCACACTACGTACATCTGGGAGTCAGTGAAAGTCTATTTCTAAGGAATGCCTGAAATGTACCCCTCTGTTCCTATGCCAGTAAGACATAGACATATTTTTTTACGGCCAGGTTGGAAAGATTAGTTTTGTTGTAGAAACCATTTTTCGGAGTGTGAACAATGTCTTGTACTGTCCAGGTCCTCAAAATGTTTTCAAAACAGCGTGGAGAGCAAACCGGTGCCAGTCTTATTCTTGGCAGTGGGGTGCAAATCTCACAGCAAAACAAAACAAAACACGAAAGGCGAAAGATTTTTTTTGCAGAATAAAAAAAAAAAAGTCCAAACGCAAAGAGGCCTGGAGGCTATCTTGGAGTGCTTGTTCAGGTCAGGGCCCCTAGGAAACTGGGAAGTGTGGCCTGGCATCGTAGAAGGGCTGAAGACACTACTTTTTGCTGGACGCATGACTATGGCCTCTGGCTGACGTGCCTGAACCATGAAAGTGAAACCCAAGGATTCACTTACATTTCCCATATTATGCATGAAGCATGTGGTAAATCTGGGTAACTAGGGCCCTCTGGGCTTATTTAGGGTTGGAGAGCTACATGGCGCAGTACACCATAGCTAGCTGTGGGCAGGGGGGAGGGGGTGGCTGTAGAAAATCAGCCGTTACAAACTAACACATGAAGTGAAGGAAGCTGGAAACACAGGAGACCGCCTCATCCTTGGGAAATCACTGGCTTATCAATGGGTTCCAAAACCCAGTTCTCTACAAATGGTTGACCGTGTTAGAACTGATTAAAAACTTGCTCTCACCCAGGACTGCTGTCAAGCTAAACTGTGTTTCAGCTTCTATTACTTCTGATATTATGACATGTAATGTGAGGCAAAGAGGCAAATGCTTTCTCCAGTAGGCATAGTGCTTCTCTACCTATTTTAGTTGCCATTTCTGTTTGCTCTCAGTTATTGGGTAACCCATCCCAGCCACCTCCTATTGGTCAGCATGGTTGGTGTTCCTGCTCTAACTCCATAAAGCCTGAAGCACTGTGTCGACCTTGCGACTGTGTGTAAGCACGACACGTGTGGAAAAACAAGGTGCGGGGTGTGGAGGGGAGGGGCGACAGGACCTTGTGGTACTCGAAGCCATGCTTTTCGCGAATGCCGTTCCTGCACAGGGTGTAGTTGTAGAAGCGGGAGTTCTTCACCAGCCCTACCCACTCTCTCCATCCAGGCGGGATGTAGGAGCCGTTATACTCGTTCAGGTACTTCCCAAAGAAGGCTGTGGGCAGTGCAAAGAGGCAGCTGTATTAAACATGCACTCATGACTTTATGACTTACCCATCTTTGAAATATGCTGTCACCTCATACTCCTGGGAGTTGTAATGGAGAGAATGCCTTGAATTATTCTGGGGACCTGAAGCTGGACAGGGGCTCAGTATGATATGTGCCAAGAGTTACAGATGTTTATACTGGCATGGTTTAAAGTGAGGCTTTTGTCAGGAGGACTCCTAAAATTTCTCAACCGCTCACACCTTCAAAATGCGTACCCTGTTTAATGTGTATAGAGTTTGTATGTCCTCTGTGGTTTTGGTTCCATGTGTGCCTGTGTGCTTCTGCTCGGCGCCCCCTGTTTGATCCCTGTTTTCTCTGGGATAGGCTTGAAGCTCACCAAAACACTGCATTGGATGTCCAGCAAACACAAAACGTTCAAACAATGTTAGCAAAACTTTACGGAATGTTAGGAACGTTTAGCTAATGTTATTTGAACGTTTTGTGTTTGCTGGGTAAGCTGTCTTACAAATTGCCTGTATGGAACATATACCAATCTATGTGCTGTGGCATTACTCGTCGTGGAACGATTAAGCAAATACTCCACGGTTACACTCAAAGCTATCACAAGAATACATGCCAAAATGTAATGTTACAGAGTGCGATTACATCTAAATTAAAATGGAACATGTAGCGATATGCTGTACGTCTGTTGGAAGATCACTTTCCAGTGTTCACTCTACTCTGAAACTTGAACTGATGACCCCACCAGCTACAGTGAAGAATTCTGTTGTTTGCAGAATATCAGGACATGAGGAGCATATTTATAATGATATGGAATTCCAGACTCAGGGATTATCAACCACTTCAGTTCTAACTAAGGCACAATGAAACCAGTATTTATAAGAAAAGCACTCTACGATGAGAAAGTGTGTTTGTTGCACTTTGCATTAATATAGAATGCGTTTGGCTATTTAAAGCGAATCTGCAGTTTTCCAGCCCCTGCACCGGAGCTGCCGCCATGTGCAACGTGGTTGTGAGAAAGGAATATGTTAGCTGGATCAGCGAGAAACCTCCCCCGGAAACAAGGCAGCCCTAGAGGTGTGAAAGTCGGTTGGTTCTCCGACAGGCATGTCTGCTGACGTGGCTCACGGAAAGGCAAGAGGCCGCCCACAGATCTCTGAACCCGGGACTCGGACTGCATTCGAAACGCTGAAAATCTATAGCTGGAACACTTTTATGTACTCATGAAAAATGAACAGGCTCTTTCAAAAAACGGCAGAGATTTATTCAGCCTATCAGGCGAAATATCAGCTATATAGCTTAGGGGTGCTACAGCGGGTTTGTGCCAGGCTGCTTCCCCTTCTGAAAGCAATGTAAAAACATGACTGCAGGAGGAGACGGCCTTTACTTTTATATTTTATATACGTGTGTGTGTGTGTGTGTGTGTGTGTGCGCGCACATATTTGTCAGTGTGTGAGCATGTCAGTGTGTGCATGTGTTAGCGCGAGTGTTGGTGTATGCGAGTGGCAGTGTGTGGGTGTGTATGCGTCAGCATATGTGTTGGTGTGCGTGTGTATTCATGTGTTTGTGTGTGTGTGAGTACATTTATACTCCTGCATTCATATTTTTATGGCTTTTGTATAATGAAAAAAACACTGTAAGGCTGCAGGAACAGAAAAATGTTTGATAAAGTAGAAGCAATGAGAATCGTCTTAACATAAAAAAGTCTTCCTAGAAACGACAAGTCAGTTTAAGGTAAATGACATCAAACCTGACAATAAATTGATACGGACCAAAATTGTTGTTAAGTGATCCATGTTTAATCCACACTTGTTAAATTTCACAAATAAGAACAGTCGCTCTGTTGAAACCAGGTGCTCCTGCCGGAGTCATAAACAAGCACTCTGCATTAATGCAGCCGAAATCATTTTTTAGTGTTAATTGCCGAGATCTGCGCTGCTTGACAAAGATGGTAATTATATCTCACATATCAGAGCATGACTGCTAATAAGGGGAGGAGCACTGCTGGCCAGGCCATCCAGAAACAGAACACCAGGAGGGGGTGACAACCACAGATGAGTTTGCCTTTTTTATTTAAATGCGTGAAGCACACTGAGCATCATATGCCTAAGAGAAGGGCCGAGAAGGGCCTCTCGGTTTGTAGAGTGTACGTTGTGTGCATTTAAAGAAGGGACGTCCACTTGATATTAATATTGAGTTACTTCTGTGCAAGCGGACATCTGAGGCCTGGCATTCTGGATCCTTTGTGAATTCTTAGGTTTGTGTTTGTGTGTGAGTGTGTGTGCGTGTGTGTGCGTGCGTGTGACAGAAAGAAAGAGGGACACACCTGTGCGGTAACCGGTGCTGTTGAGGTAGACTGCGAAGGTGCGCGGCTCGTGCTGGGCCTGCCAGGAGGGCGAGGAGCAGTTCTCGTTGTTGGTGTACGTGTTGTGGTTGTGCACGTACTTCCCCGTGAGCATGGAGGAGCGCGAAGGGCAGCACATGGGCGTGGTCACAAAGGCGTTGGAGAAATGGGTGCCACCCTGCTCCATGATACGCCGAGTCTTGTTCATGGCCTGCATGGAGCCTGTGGTAGGAGTTGCAGAGGGAGGATGAGAGCGGGAAGTGGACAGGCAGGACCAAACCAACCTGCCCGCACTTTCTTGCACCTTTCAAACAATCTGCAGTCTGTTAATCAGGCTACTGTGGTGCACAGAAGATTAAGGAAAACAACCCACCCACTGTCAAAGGAAAGTCAGTAAAACAGGCATAAGACTATGTGTAGTTTTGGCTGATTAAGCCCTTGGTTAATTTTTTTCCACTGGTTGAATTCCCAGTGCACTGAAGGAGATTGTCCAGGTGTAGAAGCAACAAGGCTGATGTGAGATGGGCTTTTGTGGGTCTGCAGCATCGTAACATAGTCCCCTTTACTTCGTTGTCTTGGTGCTCATTTCCCTGAAATTGAAGTTCATCTGATAAATGCAGTTTTTGATAGAATATGGTTAAACAAGATCAACAAAACATCATCATATTCTGTCTGCACCTAACACTGGGCTCAGAAGCATCATTTCGGTGCAACGTATGAAAAAAATTTATTCCTCCGAGGTTAATCCTTCCCTGGTGGCACAATGGGTAGAACAGGCTGAGATGCAGAAGTTTCCTGGTTTGAATCCCAGCCCAGTCACCAGGTGTGTCCTTGAGCAAGACGCCCAGCGCCAGCTCACTGTAACATGTATGTGAAATGTTGTAAGTCACTTTGGATAAACGCGTCTGCCAAATGAATAAATGTAAATGTTAACAATGGTTGAACAGCAGTAGCTGAGGGGTATAATCTGCTGGTGGCGGCTCTAATTAAAATGCTGTGGAGTAGGAAGTACAGCCCAACATCTGCTGACAGAATGCCCCCCCCCTCACCTACTTCATCCACTTGACCTTTTCAAATACATTTGCTCCATGTTAAAAAGCTGAGACACAAAGGTCAAAGCTGAGCAACTGTTTTCAAATGGCATGTTCACACAATGTATTGACAGCCAAAAAACCTCATGGAAGATTTTTTTTTGTTTTAAATGGATATAAACTGACGCACCTTCATCTGTGGGGGTGGTCTTCTCAGCTTGCAAGTAAAGGTCATCTGGGCTCCCAACATTTTTAAAGCTCAGATTTGTATTTAATAGCCATTATTTTGGTGCACTCCTGTATCCTACCTCCTGCTTCTGTAACTGTTATGCCCCAGCCTGTACATGGCTCTCCAGCCAAGCTCTCATTACTCATTAAGGTAAATATGTAGATTAATTCAACAGAATTTCTTTGTGTTTGGTGCAGTGCAATAATTAATTCCTCTGGTGAATAGAGAAATGAGGAAAATAGAATGTGCAATTTATCTTGAAACCTCCATGCCCATATATTTAAAGAATAATCCTTGCCAGCAATTGTCCTGTTTTTCTGCATGTAATTTTAAACTGCATATTGCTATGGAAGTCACACAGGGAAGCTCTGCTTAAATATGCCTTTATCTTCTGCTGTATGTGACTACTTGTGATTTTCTTTTTTTTCCCTGTAAAATGAAAATGAAATAGGTGCCAAAGTGACGGGTTGAGATATATGGACCTGGCAGACAATGCATTTATCTTGGATTACGGTATTTTTTCGCTCTGAGAGGTCTATTCATTGTTCTGTCTTTGACTTAGGAATTTATGCTTGTCAAATTTGTGAGAAAAATTACACGGAAAACAGCGTGTGCCAAATGTATGTCATTAACATAAAAGTATTCCCTCCCCCCTGTTTGCAATGACATGAGAATGCACTCCTTCAGACCACAAGAACACACTTATGCTTCTACCCGGTGATGAATCTGGCAGAGGAAAGACAGTCAGGGACAGGGACGTTTCTGTAACGTAAATCCCATGACTGTGGCGGGCCGATTCCTCCATAACCAGGCGTGGGGGGGAACAGATGCTGAACTGATGGTCTGCCCACAGCCCGTCAGAGAAGGACAGGAAGCGGCTGTTTGTCAGCACTTTAGCTGACACCCTCAGCACAGCTGGTGCCAAAGGACTTTGCAATAATAGTGCCGGGCCTTATTAGGCCACATGCTGACCAGCTGTTAGACATGAAAAATGAGCACTTTGATTGGCCTCTCAAAGCTAATTGGTGGAAGAAAAATATTAACCTTGCCCATTTAACACCAAAAATGTCAATTTGCCGAGAGCGGATTTCAGTTCACACTGCCAGGAAGCATTATATAACCAGCCGTATTAAGAGATTTTGTAAATTATTTTAGCAAATAGCATGGCAGAAAACCAATGTGAGATGAAGGGTATTCCAGGTGTAATTATGAAAGTCAACTTCTTATTTGACCTCTTTTCAAGTTATTTTAATTTGTGACTGCACAGAGCTATTTCACAGGCAGTGGCGATTCCTTCAGCTTGTTTCAAATCTCAAGGTTCCTCTCTGGCTGCTATGACAATGAACATGTCTGATATACGCTAAGTGCCACGTCTCTTGAAATAAGACAGTGTCCTCAGGAGAGTTATTTGAAAACAGAGAAAAGGAATAGAAATGTTCACCCTCTGGAAGAATGAATTTTTAGTATAATAGCCATTGACGTGCTATAGAAAATGTACTTGAGCCGAACGCCTGAGCCACGTCGCCAATAGTTACAGCCTTCCGAGTGACAACAACGTCTCCATCCAAGAGCTCAAAAGACAGTGCAGGCGTCACATATTGTGTATGTATGTGACAATTTCCAGTTCTGCCGCCAGCTGTCGCATGGGAGAAGAAAGGGAAAATTGTACTCTGACCAACTACAGGCCTCACCGAGGGCCGCTAGCGTGCTTGTGTCACGGAGAGCGGCACGTCTGCCGAAACGCTACCCGCGTAGATTAGTGCCAGGACGGGAGCTGTTGAGGGACGCTGCTCGGCATCTGCAGACTTGTGGTAACGAGAGAGAGCTGCCGCGCAAGTGGAACGTGTCAGCTGGCGCTGCTGCCACCCGCCAACACTGCGCACGGTTCAGTACCGTCAGCACCTAATTAACAGCAATCTAACCCAGCACTTAGTTTAACACATTAATAATGTCTGTGTTTTGCATCCAAAGCTTGTCATTTGGGAAGGGGAAGGGGAATCAGGTTTATTTGTTGGGTCTGGCAGTGTTATCTCCCTGAAAGATCAGTCTCCATACCTTTGCCAGTCGCCAACACGAGGCCTTTTCTTTATGGTTTAGGTACAGTAAGGTAGAGGTGCTTCTTTACACTGTGCAGTTGTGAGCAGAGGAGGAGAAATTTTCTCATGTTCTGAGCCAGTGGTGTGTGAGTTTCAGCTGGGAGAGGTGGGGGAGGGGTATCTTTCCTTTTGGACTGCCAGTATCTAGATGTCATGATTTAGAGATGTGCTCTTTTCATGGCCCATAATATATAGCTGGGGGGGGCATTCTGCTGTCTAATGCCCGTCAAACTATAGACTGCATTTTTATGATTTGCAAAGCGTATCTTTTGTTCAGTGCAGGCACGTTCTCAGTCTAAGTGTAAATCTATTTTTGCCCACAATAAATTCACAGTACATCTGTGCTACATATGTATTTACACAGGTTATAACCCTTGTTCTATAAAAAAAAGAAATTGTTTTACTGGGATTTGTTCTGTTTAATACATCTTGAAAACACTTCTTCTCTTGTTCTATCTCTCTCTCTATTAATTTTTTTTTCTTGTGTTTGGGTGTGGTCCTGCAGGACGGAGCTTGATGACTTCATGGTAGGTTTAACATGCCCTAGTATGACACGGACATTGTAGACAGGGCAGTGGATGAGTTTCGGCCTAAAGTGGCATTTCTCTACATAATTAATTAAGTATTGTAATACGATGGCTTCTAACCTTTAGTGTGAGTATTTTGCTGTACTGTGCAGCTCAAGGTGAGGCTTCCTGAGGTATGCCTTCGTGTTGTTATACATTGTTGTGGCCAGAGTTGTATCATTATTTTACTCACCCAGTTCAATATCCTGGTCATCTGTCAGGATGAGGATGACGTTGGGCCGGATGTTGCGACGGTCCCTCTGGAAGCGGGCCTTGAGGCGCTGGTTGGACTGGAATATTGAGCCGTGTGTGACAGAGAGGACTCCCAACAGCAGGAGGGCTTGCGACAAGCCCCGCCCCGCCATGGCACACTGAGGTTGGCGAAGACTTTACTCACAGCGTTGTTACTCGTGTCTCACCACTCCTGTCAACAAGAGGCAGAATGCAGCAAAATCAGCTGGTGACACAGAGGGGAAACACAGACACAGCTATGGTCACAGCACAGGCAGAGCTGTGCTCAGAACACAGGCAAAGCTGTGCTCAGAAAGCAGGTTCATCTATACTCAAAAAACAGGCAGAGCTGTGCTCAGAACACAGGTACAGCCATAGCCAGAAAACAGACAGAGCTATGTTCAGAGCCAACTACATACAGAACAAACACAGGCACAATGGTGTTGAGAGCTAAAATCTCCAGGCACCTACAGGTTGTCTTGACAGAAGCACCATTATTTACCTACATGCTCTCTGTGAATAGTCGTGCTGCAAGACAGCCACGCCCTCAGCACATTATAACAGTGTAGGAAATGTGTCCCACAGCAGCAGCTTACACAATCACCATATCAGACACACTATGCTAAAATGTCACTTTGCAACGACACTGCAGTGACGATGTACTGCGTTAACTTTCCACGCCTCTCTCACACTCATCTCGCTCTTCCATCTAGCATCTATAATGTGATGAAATGGTCGCACCGTCACTGGGTTCCACTGAACACCTCCCACGAGGCTGAGGAGCTGCTAAATCTGAGGAGGTGAAGGGTTTCTATCAGACTCAGTCTCGTCCCCCACCACCCAGTCACACATAAATCTGCTGGTTCACACACTCCAACCATTTATCAGCCATTAACAATGCATTAGAGCTTATAATCGTCAGCTGGAGGGAAACACATGGTGACCAGCAGGGGCACCGGCGGAGTGCGGAGCCGAGGGATGCAGTCGGAGGAGCCAAAAAATCAGGTACAGGTGATGAAAATGACAGTAGTAAGGATATTAAGCAGAGGGGGTAAAAATCATATAGTAATTTTGGGGAGCAGAGCTTGGTGGCTCCTAATGAAGTTTTAAGTAAAAAATTAAGCATTTTAATTGTCATTCAGTACACATACATTACATCAAGACAGGTTTTCTACAATTAACCCATCCCCTGGGGGAACGGGTATCATTCAGCACCCAAGGAGCTAATGGAAGTGTCTTGCTCATGGACTGGCTTAGTGGCTGAAATGTGGGGGGAGTTTGAATTGAGAGGTTTCTGCATTCCAGCAGGAAGCTCTACCCAATGAGCCACCAAGACAACCTTAAAAAGGGCTACGGAAAGAGGAGTGAATTAAAGTGAACCAACATCACAGCGTCTGGTTCTGCTCTTCACAGAGGTTCTTTAACTTGTCATTACAAAGGGAGTGGTTCGAGCACTTTAAGACAATTTTTTAGGAGTGAATTAAGGGCTCGACTGAGTCAACTGTCTCTAAATCCTGGCAGATGCACTTACTATTTTTTTTTTAATTTTCTAAACAGACAATTAGATGCTACACTGGCTGTCTCCGCTGTTACACTTACACCCACCATACTCGAAGGTCCCACCTGTACAAATAGTTATGTCCACGCACCATCAGCCCAACACCTCAGTGTGCTTGTGTGGGAACAGGCGTTTCCTAGGGCACAAGTGGGATTCGGCGTGTGCAAAGTTTCATTCCCCGCGCTTGCTAATGCAGTGCGGTGGCGATGAGCCACATCCACGACTTCACGGTTTACCTCCACTGTGGCGTGTGTGCCCAGCCCCCAGTGCAGCAAAGCAATACACCATCAGCCATGAGCACCTGTTTCATGACAGGCTGCCCGATTCAGTTTTGAAAAGCCCTAGACGGCAGCTGTCGTGACAGTAGAAAAACACAATTTGACTGCTTTAATATGTCGTGTTCAGAGGCGAGGGGCTGTGCTCCTTCCCTGTGAAATGTAAGTATAAGATGCATCCCTAAGTCAGAGATGTTTCACAAGATCAGCTGGATCCATCTGTCTGCCATACGTCTGCACAGTTGTTTCCAGACCCAGCACGCATCCAGCAAACAGGTTAATGTGCTGTGACCCCCCCCCCCATCTTTCTCTATCAGGCACACGGACGGCTGGGACAGATTTGTCTATTGAAGTCTGCGGACCTTTATAGTTACACATGAAAGAGTCCCAACTGAGCTTGAGCCAAACCTCCCTCTTCCCCCCTGGGGGCACTCCATGCAGAGATCAGTACCCAGACTACCTGCTTCTCAGGGACCTTCAGAGACAGGGGCCTGTTTCTGTTTAGAGAGTGAGTTCCCAAGGGTGCACCCAGGTCGTGTTTGTCCTCAGCTTTCTGCAGTGAAAAGTGGAGATGTGGCTATGCGCGCAACAGACGTAGAATAGCTAAAAATTGCTTGTAACACTGACACCGATATCACCAAGACACCAAGCAGGGAATTAACCTCAGCTATCGACAGGCACTAATGAAATGACAGAAAAGAAATGGCAATATATGGTCCGTCTGCCGTCACTGCGTTTTGTATGTGCGTGTGTATTTCACAACTGAAAGCACATTTGTAACTTTAAAGGGAATATTAAAAAACAAATGTTACCATGACTGGACTCATTATTTTGTTCATGACTTCAACGACTTAACACTATCAGTGTTCAGAGGCTCTGTAGCTGAAGGAAAAGTGTTCGTACAGAGTCCTCACGCTACTCCTGTTGCTACACTTAACTGTGAACAACTCTTTCTCAGCCCGCAGTTAGAATTTCTTGAAACATAGAGGGCTTTCAAAGGCACTGACATGACTGGGATTTACAGTACGCAAAATAACGTACAGTACAGCACGAAGAAACGGGATAAATCATTTCCAAGCAAAAACATTTTCTTTACATTATAAACGACAAAACATAAAGCCAGCACCATTGAATATGTTTGTTCACGGTGATTCACTGTCTTTGATTCTTAAAGTAGTTAGGTTGTGCCATGTTAACCTAGTATTATTCTACGGATTGCACAAAAATCAAAAACAACCACAGCTGATAAAGATTAAAAAACCCCTCTAATAAAGATTAAAAAAAAAAAAACAATTTAATAAGAAACGCATTTTTAATTATATCGTTCATATGACTTGATTAAGTATATAACAAAAAAACAAAATGAGAGGATAAAATAAAATTAAACTGCGTAAAAAATATTTATATATACAATTACGATTACAGCGGCAAATAACATTTTCCCCACCCAGTCGATTATTTAAAATCCCTGTTTTAAATTGCAAAATGGGGGATGTCATTTGCCTAACCGTTATTTTTTGTACAACAGTGTTAAGCAGCGAAACCCTTCCTATTCTTTGATTTTCACGTAATCTACATAAAGCTAGTGGTAAGCGGAGCGGCGCCCCGCCGAGCGCCTTTACAAAAGAGCAGCGAGGGAAACAAAACAGCGGAGCGCGCGCCCAAACAGCCCCGGAGGAGCGGCGCGGGCTTGTTAAACCCTCAGCGTCGCTAATGCTCACGCTTTTACTTCCATTCAGTGTGGCTCCTCATCTCGCCGCACAGAAGCCCCTCCTGGCCCTTCCCTGCTCTGTCTACCGTTACTACAACGTATACACTTGTTTTTAAGACAGTTTAGGGACACTTTTCACCCCTAATAAAATGTTGACCACGTCGCGCAACAATTCATCCTAGTCAATACAGAGCACAATGACATGTAGCGGTCCAAAGCCTTGACCCATACCACATAGTTACATTATTGCTCTTATTACCCTTATTAGTATATTTTCAGTAGATTTCTATATAATAAATTAATATAAATTAATTTATATATAAAATTTAGACCATGTTCCATGATGTTCTGCATAGTCCCTAATTACTGAATTGAAAATCCAAATTCTGACCTGTCGAATGTACGACGACCAACTTTTATGCCAAATGTAAAATTAATGCCAGGTTTTCCAACATGCTTATATGAGATGTTGTATATCGCAAGTATTTCAGGTTAACATTTAATAAAGTAATACTGAAATGAATCACAATGTATCACAATGTATGTAGCTATCGCTATAGTACTTGTAAGTTAAAAAAATTAAATGTATTTAAAACAACCCATAAATGTTTTTCCAAGAAGTGTGGTTTTAAAAACCGCTATCTGTCCAGCACACAGAAACACCACTGCAACGATACACACACACACACAACCCAAACGATAACAACACAAACATTTAAAACACTTGGTTATTATTAAAAAATTAAGTGCATGACCATGTGTAAAAAACAGATTATAGTTTGTGTCTGGTTAGACTGTATGCCGATGGCAGACAGCAGACCCTCCTCCACACCCCCTTGAGGGTTGTAGTGCACCCGCGCATCTCCCATTCACATGGAGCATGACTCTGACACTTTGGGGCACCTCCAGACGTGGAGGGGCGAGAGGGGAGCACTGGGCCCTCTCCTCCTAGAGGTCCGGAACCTCCCCAGCCGTGGCCCCAGTGACGCCAGCGAGGTGCTTCCCGGCCCGTGCGCTCGCCCACTTCGTGGTGGCGGCTCGGCTCCCAGAGCTCCCCCTTGACTTCATACACGCGGGAGCGTCTTTTGTCCCATGCACAAAGCAAGATGGCCTTGAGCCCCCTCATACTGCTGCTGGCCCTGGGACTGTTAATCCACCCCCAGGTCCCGAAGAACAGAGACGAGGGCAAGTTTCACGGCACGCAGCACAGAGCGGATCAGCGCAAAAGGAACTTCTGCTGTGTCCTGAAGCCTTCTGAGCAGTGAGATGTGCTTGCACAGAAGACCACAAGGTACCTAAACCTCTGTGAAGGAGCCCTGGCATGTGGAGTACGGCTGGGCTCTGCCCCTTGCCTGCCTGGGAGAGCAGGAACAGCCCCTCTCGCATCTCTCCCGCCCCCAGCCGAGCCTACCTCATTGCAGTGGTGCTCAGGTCTCATCCAGTGCTTTGGCTCAATGTTACGCGGCAACAGAAAACCATCCAACCTAACGTTGCATTGCGGTGTAATCCCTCACAGCAACACAGTCGCTACTGTGTCTCCCCTCTGGTTGTTGCTCATGCCGTCTCACTCTCCCCCTCCCCTTTCTCCTGCTCCCTCTCCCTCTCTCTCTCTCTCGCTCTCTCTATCCGTGTTTCACTCTCTCTCGCTCCCTCACAGCTGTGTTCGCTCTGCTTTATTTTCGACTCTTCTCTTCCCAGGCATTCATTCCAGCAGGATTGATGTGCTCTGACCTTCGGGTTTGCTGTTTTCAATTTACCAGCCCCATGTCTCCCCATTCTGGCCCAGCACAGACACACGCACACACACACACACACACACACACACACACACGCGCGCACACACATATGCGTGCACACACCCACAAACACACACACACACTTTGGAAGCTTAGCTGTGATTTCGACAAGGGAGAAATACGAAATCCATTTTGCAAATCAGTTACAACTGACACAGTAGGAGTATCAAAGGGGCGCAGTTGACGAGAGTGACGGTAACATGTCCCGCTGAGAGTATGACTTCAAAATGCAAATCAAAAACACTTGAATTAAACTGTTTATTAATATAACACTACGTAATTGAAACATTTAACAAAATTTAAGTTAATATTTTATTGCCAAATAATATGAAGTGATAACATGCAGAGTTAGTATTTCAATTAAAGAAGTAACATCTAGACATCATATTTTACATGGATAATTCTTTAAAACTTATTTAAAATTTACTATTAAAATGACTGAAATAAAAAAACTGGTTATTCAAAAAGTAAAATATGTTTATGGTACTTTGTGCTATATTGTAATATAATATAATGCAATATAATATAATACATAACTAAATTTATAAAAAATTACTGCAAAAAATATTTTAAATACTAGACACAATTAATCAAATGCACAAATTAAAATTAAAATTATGCCTCTAAAATGTAAATGTGTGATGTTTCATATAAAAATAAAAATTTAATAACAATAATAATAATAATAATAATAATATCCACTCCACTAATAATTATTGTTGTTACAAGAAAATCTTTATTTGAACAATTTCACAGAACCAATTGTATGCTTCATGTAAGTAAACATTTTAAACATATATTTTTACAAATAAAAAAAATTATGGGTTGAATATTACACTTTATCTTTAATTTCATTAGATTTGTGATTTAATTTTTTTCTCTCTTAAGAGCAATGTTTAGTTTTTATCCATAAAATGCATTAAAATTTGTATAACCTTTTTTAAAATCACAATTAATGCATTACTCATATCTTATATAAAATCCAAGTCGTAAATGACTGATGTTTGATGTCAAAAAATGCTCTCAGTTAAAATAGTTTAGTAATTTTTAGGAACTAAGAATAAATATTTCATATGGATTAACGGTACAAAAAAAAAAAAAAAAACGTAAAATATAAAAAGAAGCACATCTGTATTTTGGAAGAGAACAGAAAGGGTGAACTGCTTCGAATGGATTTGCCTATCTTTCTAATTAGCTTTGTTCAATTCCTTGGCTTATCTCAGGTCATTATGAGTCTTTACCTGAAAAGACAGAGAGAGGGAGAGACAGAGAGAGCGAGCAGGCAAGAGAAAGTGAGCTCTATCCATGGTGTCCAGACACTTGTGGAGAGATATCACAGGGGCGTGAGCTATTTGACTGATCCACCTGGCTGGCAGACTGTGGACGAGCCAGTAACCCTTGATGAATTGCCCGTGATGGCTGTGCATAGATTAACATGTAAATTTTTATCACCATGCTGAGAGAGTGGTGCGTGCGGAGATGAATGCATGTATAATTGAGTGCTTAAATGATGGATGGCTCTCAGTTTCAGAATCCACGCTGAGAAATGTGGATTTAATGAACCTTTTGGTGGTCCAGTGGTCGACCGGAGCAGAAAAGCCATTTGCTTGATTGATAAAACGCCGTTTCCAAATGATCTCTTGGCAACCAGGTTCATTTCCCTTGCCTCTGCCCCGCTGTTGGCCACAGCAGAAAGCATCTCAGTGTGCTTTTTCACCTGTGGGATGGTGTGATTACATAGTGCCACGCTACATCTTGCAATGTCATAATAAAAAAGCATCCATGCATCCTATAACCTTCCATGTTTCGTAACATGGTAATGTTAATTACAAAATGCTGGAAAACTTTGTCTTCTTCCTATGAACTAGGTGGTCTTTGAATGTTGCTGAGGGAGTTGAGGTAGCAAACAACCTGAGATCAATCATCAGTCTCAAGCCACACACAACATCGCTTCAAATGCTTTTCTTAATGATTGTCCTACATGTTAAAGTGTAAATGCTTTCCTACTGTTTTTGATGGCGAAATTAACCTTTATCTATAACACTGCTTTAAGGATTTGTTTGAAATTCCATGGGGAGGATCTAGTTTGACAGTTAAATATTTCTGTCAGCTACTACAATAAAATTCCAGATGGTTCTCATGTAGTATTTGCAATGAAAAAAAGCAGTGGAAGTTGCATGCATTGTCAGTGCTGTGGCTATGAATGACTAGAAAAAAGGTTTGTAATGCAATTAAAAGCCTGGAAGGAATTAAAAAGAGTCCTAAATCCTACTGTAATAAACTGTAGATAACATTTACTAAGTCACCAGATCTCCAGGAACTACATTCCTTATTAACAGTCTATTCTAGTGACAGTTTTGTCAATGGTTATCTCTCTGTTCCTAAGCAGAAATGCATTTAATTTAATTTCTGTCATATGTAGGCTATCTGCGTCAGCATAAACTGTGGTAATACAGTCAACGTAATAATCTTAAAAGCCTCATTCTTGAGCTTTTAAAAATAATTTAGAAGTCTATCATTATATCATTGCATCATTATTCAGGATTAATACACATTCCCTATCTTTGCCTTTCAATTATGAACATCTGCTAGTGAACAAAAATTGTAATTAAAAACAATTGTGACCTTTCATGCGTAATGACATTTCCCTACACCTACTCATAGAGGTCATTGCATTTTGTGTTCAGTTTAAAGGAAAAATAAAAAGAAACCTCAAACCTGACAGATATCTTATGTTTCATGCACATTGGAACTGCAAAACAAAAATGACTACTTCCGTGAGCAAAAATAAATAAAAATAAAAATAATTATAAATACAGCTAAATGGATGTTATCATTCTTATGCTTCTGTTTCAGCCATTTTCCAAAACCCATGACCCTTTTACTCATTGCAGAAGGAAGAAAGAAAAACACGTTTGCATGCAGTTGTGAACAAACCACATGCATGTTGTCGAATGGTTTGTTGTTCAGGTCATTGCTGTTCCTTTCGTCTGCTGTTTTAGAAACACGACAGTCACGATCGTCAAACTGTGCACAGCAGGAGTCGAGTCATGGGAGTACGCAATGGACAGCCATTAGGGGGAAAGCAAAAATAATGCAAACGGTGAAAATAAATAAATGGGCAAACACGTAAACAAACGAAACAGCGGCTGCTTCGCTGGAAGTGTAGCAGTGGAATCATGTAACGTTGTGGTGCTGTGGCTCACAGCTTTCATACGAATGTTAATGTTGGGGGGGGGGGGCAGAGAGAGTTCACAGCCTTACTGTTGCCTTGTGTTTGTCCTGCAAAGTCAACAAATACAATGTGACACTGCTACTCCAGAGACTGTCCTCAGTGGGGCTATTTGGGACATGGCATTGCCTAGCCAGACAGGCCTGGGGGACAGCCCTGAACATGACATCTAAATACAGCTGATAGTTTTCTGACTGATAGAGGTTACAAGTAAGAGACCCTTATGGGGCAACTGAAAGCAGCAATGTTACTCAGTCAGTGCACACTGTTATTTCAGACTTTGGGTATATCTGTACACTATAGAAAACTGCACTGATGGAAACCTAATAATAGAATAACATTTTCTGCATGAAGTCAGCCCCTGGGAAGTCAAAATTGTAAAGGGTCTTAAAATTTGGATGGTATATCTTAGTTAGATATTAAGGAAGAGTGTGAAATGTTTTAAGAAGCAGGCATGGGCCTTTGGATCAAAGGGGAGGGTGTGGGTAGCATTTGAAATTCAGCAGTAATATTGATATGATATCAGAAGTTAAAGTTCCATGGCCTTCCTTCCCAATGAGCTGAATAAAAATTCACTTAATCTAAGGCTAGTAAGATACATAGTCCCAAAAACTCTTGTGCAAACATTTGTCTATATAGCATAGGGAGCCTTCTCTCTTTAATGTTCTGTTTCTAAAGAGCCCTTTTGGAACCTTCAGGAATATTGTCTAATTGGAATGCACAGAATATTAATGGAAAAGAGGACTGAAAAAAAGCCTGAGAGAAAACATAGGTCCTTTTTATGTATTGAAGAGGAGAGTACACTCCATGCATTCCTTATTTTTTAATCCGACCTCTAATTCAAAATGCGTATAAAATATGCAAGACCCTACAAGCGAAACACTGCCTTCTTGACAAAGCTCCAGGTCTGAAGCTTGCCAAATACTTTCAATGCTGCCGTAAGCCCGGAGCACAGATTGGGAAGAAAGGAGAGAGACTCAAATTTAATAAGGGGACACACAATGATGGTGACACACACAACATGTGACAGCAGCCCTGCTTCTTTGTACAGAGCTTCCTTCAGATTGTTGTTTGAGAGTTTTCACATTTCTCCGGCCATTAGCAGCTCCAGGGGGCTTCCAGGAAGATGTGCCCCTCTGGCTTCACTTTTTACAGTTCTAGCGGGAATATGTAAACTCGCCTGGGGTCTTTTCAATGTGCCGACAGAAAAAAAAAAAGCCATTCAAATTCAAATGGAAAAGCCTCTTTGCCTAACAATTCTGTTTCTAGGGTTCTGTGCGTGTGCGTGTATGTATTTTTGTGTGCATGCATGTGTGTGTGTGTGTGTGTGGCTGTGTGTGCGCATGTATGTGTATGCATATGTGTGTGTATGTCTGTGCATGTGTATGTACATCTGAGTGGGTGCACGTGTGTGTGTAAATATATATGCGTGTATGTTGTCTGTGCGTGTGTGTGTATGAATGTACCAGCACATGTGCGAGCGTGTGTGTGTGTTTGTGTGTGTGTGTGTGTGTGTATACACTCAAGCCATGCTGGTACAGCAATTTTCCCTCTGTTCTCTCAAAGCGGCCATGTTTCCCCTGAAAGGTGTTCCCAACTCCAAATCCTTCCCCGGCCTCCCTGCTTCCTGTCACAGACACTAGCAGGCAGAACGCACACAGCTCCAGCTTGCTGATTCCACGGTGGATGAAGCCGCTGTACAGGCTGCTGTACTAGGCACTGAATGGCGGGTTCGAGTTGGAACAGCGCTGCATGCCTGCTCGCGTTTGCGAGTCTTTACGTGCAGAAATTGGTGCAACAGCTAAGGGACTAAATATGAGGAACAAAAGCACTGGTGCATACAGGGACTGCTTCCTGTGCTCCAGTCAGTGTTTTTGTTAAAAGTAACCAATGGAAGAGCTGCTTCCTGTGCCTTCACAATGAATGTTATTGACTTAGCAGGTCAATGGCTCCTGAGCAGATTGTAACTAGCCCTTTACTATCACAGAAGCACTGTTGAACACATTTAATTTCACAATTTTAGCCAATGTCTTCAAGTAGTGATTCATTCCATACCTACATCCATCCCCATAATTGGACACTTTAGCGGTTTTCATCATGAAAACACTATAATTAATAAGGCCCTTTGATTTTATCTGAAATGAGGTTCATTTAGTAATTATGTGTTTGTCTCATATAGGACCAAATATTTTAGTCAGGCTATTTTTTAACTTGGATTTTGACTAACGCTCTTCTGGTTTCTCAGTTAATACATCTAATTTGACATTAATTAAGCTGTACTTGCAAATAAATGAAGAGCATACAATTAATGAAAAAAACTAAAAGCAAACTAACTGAACAAAAATGTTGGAAATACCTCTTAGCTGCACATATCATAGTGTACCATAGTGTGATATAGCCCAGAATGTACAGACAGTTACACTGCGTCTCAGCTGGCAGTATATGTGAAAACTGCTCATATTTCCCCCTTTTATATCTGTCTCAAGACTTTAGTCACAAACTGGAAAAACATGCAACAACAGTAGGCATATTGAAGAAAACAAAACAATAGTTGCGGACAGCTTACAAATTAGGTAACTCTCCGAAGGAACACTGTAACAATCACAAACTCGTTAGACTTCCCAGTTCATTAGAATGCAGGGATGACACACTGCACTCCATTTTGGCTCTGAGTCACTATGAGCAGACCATGATACATTGTTTCATTTCTACTGAGAAAGGTACATTCAGGGACAGTGTCCCAGTCCACAGAACACACGTCCTCATTGGCAAGGTGAGAAAAGTCCGTTATCTGTCACAGTCTTAGATCTGATACAGTAAGCCATCAATCCTACATGCTATGTGCGCAGGCTTAACTCTCTAAAAGTGACAGTTTGTTAATATTTGAATTTTTTTCCTCCTGTCTCTTTAGGGGTGCCAGATGCAGGGGCTGAAATTAACGTACACTCCACCGTGACACCAAGGGACGCCTGCCTGACAGCAACCCAAATGTGAGGTGTTTTTCTGGTACAAACTGTGTAGGATTTGGCTTGAAGTAAGTCAGCTGGCATCACTACAAATAAAATTAAAACCACAGCTAAAAATTAAAGCAAATCTACATCAGAAAATCTGATAACCAGGCTCAAAGGCATACTATAAATGAAAGATATATCAACTTTTTGTAGAAAGCTTGAATTAACAAATGCTACTCTTTGTAGTTAATTATGGTACATAACATATTTAACATACTAATTGTAACATATTTAATTTCAGTTAATATTGTTTGATAAGCGTTTCATTCAGACTAAAGCATGCACAATATGCTGCACGTGTGTAGACATGCGTTATAGTACATCAGCATGGTCGTGACTGAATTCCTCTGAAATCACTTTAATGCCAGAAAGACCAATGACAACAGTGCACACAGCAGCTGGGAAATGTAATTAGTGCTTTAATTTTCAGGGTGATAATACAGGTTATGTGTCGCACAGTATAGCAAGTTTGTTTTCATGGTACTTACTGTGAATGGATCAAACAAGGTTATGATTCACAAAGGACAGAAACATAAGCGGGCACAATAACCCAGGTTATTGCTACAACACTAATGTGTGTCATATCCACATTAATATGGTCACAATGACGAATCAGTTTGGCCCAGTTTCTTCTGAATAATGCATGGTTACTACACAGAAGCGAGGAACATTGTTAAATGTTTAAACTGTTATTAAAATGTCTGCTTTTATAGATATCTATCAGTTTCTTTACACTGTGTTTAAATAGATTCCTTTTCTGAGTTGTTTAAAGGTGAAAAAGTTTAAGAAGAGTACAGTCTGGCCTTTTGTATTTAATCTCTGTTTGACACAATGACACTCTTTATTTCACTGGCCATGTGACTCCTTGATGTAACTTTCCAGCTCAGGGCAACACAATGTTCACTTGCTCCCTGTTGACTCTCTGCTGCTGTGCACTGTTCGTATTTGTGGAGGAACGCCAGTAAACGCTGTGCAGGATATCCACTTGGCTTTCGGGTCACCTCGAAAGGGCACACAGGGCACCTTAAACAAGCCCTGCCATCAGCTGTTTAATGAGGTCACTCACCATGGTCTTCACCTTCAAATATACACTGACCCCTCACTAATGAATGCCTAAAATAGTACAGTGGAGTGTGCCATTACCTTTAATTATGTGCTTAAAATAGTGTGTGGGCTGAGTAGTACCTATATCCACATTAGTGCGGGTTGTCCACTTGGCCTATTCCTAATACCTATCAGAATATTTTGGTTTGTGGTGGGTTGCCACCCCACCCAGGGTGTCCCCTGCCCTGCACCCTGTGCTTTCTGGGATAGGCTCCAGGCGTCCCGTGACCCTGAACTGGAAAAATGGTATAGGGAATGGATGGATGGATGATGAATGGATGACTTTTTTTGTGAAATTTTTGGAAACAGTATAACAATTATGAAGGTGACTGCTGTCCCAATTCCAGGCTTCTCAGCTCATAATCCCCATCCCAGAGTGCCCCACCACTCCTCCATACACATCCAACAGCACTTGGTTGGAATCAGAGATGGGGAGCTGCCGTAAGAGCAGCTATCCCCCTTCCACTGGATATGCTTTCATCTAACAGTAGTTCCACTAGACTGGGTTTTCCATCTTATCCAGCTGCTCTGGTGCACATGGACTTCAGGGCCCCTATGGGACATGGTTAATTTTAAATGCAGGACAAAGGTAGTCGACCACAGTGAGGCCCACTGCCTGAGACGGGGTAGCGGCTTCTGCTTCTGACCTTGGAGAGTCTGGTCCCTCGGGACAGCGGCGGTTGAATTACAGTCTCTGTGACAAGCCGTGATCTACAGAGTCCAACTGAAATGTTCAGGGCCACTCAGGCAGGAGGCCAAGTCTCCGTGAGGGAAGTGACCACACAGCAAGAACGTGTAGATTGGGAACCACAGGAACTGTAGGAAACTAATCATTCAGACAGAGAGCAGAACATTCTTCCAGCCCAGCCTGCAGACACAGGGACCTTTGTGCTTTAACATCATGTGGGGAGGTGGAAACAGAAGGCGTCCCCTGCGTCTGCTTCGTCTTCATCTGGTTCAAACACAAGCTGACACTCAGATGGAAACTGGGATCACCCTCACCCTTGACAGGTCTTTGCTCTGTCCCAAAAGATTCAGAACACATGCTGACAGGACCTCTCCATCAGCGCCGTTCCGAGGTGGACAGCATCAACACTGACAACCATGGCCCCTCGTCAAAGACATGCAAAAACAACGTGGAACGCATCCAAAGTCAGAGGCGGGAGCTGGAAATCACTTGAGAGAATGTGATTAAATCAGCGTCATTGACAAAATGAGTAGATGTCAGCAGCAAGCGCCACCTCATGCATCAGCTCCGTAACTGATATGGTAATTAAAGTGGCGCGAGGTGTGGGCCAGAATGGGGAGGAGGAGCAGGGCTGGAGTGGGAGAAGGTGAAAACAAAGCATGGCAGAAGGGGGGAAGCAGAAAGGAAATATGGGCAGGGAGATGAAAAAACACACAGCACAGGCACAGTGCAGGTGTGGGAGGGGGTGCCGGCGAGGGCAGCTGCTCACATCATTTCACAGAATGTGTGCGTGAATGTCTGCGTGACTCCAAATCCCTTGCTAGGAGGAAGAGTTCTGAAGAATGCCCCCCCCCCCGCCCGCCCATCCCAGGGGATGACATGCCGGACTCATCACCCTCACGCTCCCTGACAGGTCTCCCTCCTGGGCTCAGCACTGCCCTGCGCACTGTAGCCTTTTAGACCAGTGTCCTCCCAGCCTCGCTGTGGGACGTGAAGGACCCTTTGTCACACCGTGGGCCCCAGAGCGTGTTTCTGAATGTGTTGCACTGCAGCCGAGGGCAGCAACGAAAAGTGTTTTATAATTGCACCGAAGAGCGCACGAATGAAGGTTTGAGGTTTGAGCATCTAGAAGTAAAATAATAATAATAATAATTAAATATCAAATGTGAACTCTTCCTGTACTCAGATAACTTCACCCTCAAACTTTGGGTTGAACTAATGCTGTCATTATGTTGTCCAAGGGGGGTGGGTGGCAGGGTTGGCTGAACAACCTTCATCACACACTACATGGAGATATGAGAAACTGAAAACTGACAGGCAACTGAAGCGTAGTGTGTGACAAGAGCAATTGGCTTGGAGGGAGGAAGAACATACCAGAACAGCGAGCAGCTGGCTCTGACAACTGGAAACAACTAAATTGTGAGGAAAAAATTGGGTGGGGAGAGCCTTCCTCTTTCACACTATCTAGAGAAGCACTCTTGTGACAAATTAAATGCACATTTGCGGCGTGTATTCGCTCCGCGTCCTCGTCTCACGTTAGCTTGATGAAACCCAATTCATCATCTTTGGAGACGCAGCCATAATACCACCTGATTCAGAACGGGCTTCTGTCGGAGCTCAATTTTCAGTCCTAGTGGGGCCTCCGCTGAGGAGGAAGTGAAGTGATGCGCCACGCGATGCTGATTTTTTTTTCCCCTCTTTTTTTTTAACCGTTCGAACATCTTGCTGTACAATTACCAGACAGGAAATATAAAAATGAAGAAACACATCAGGATTCTCAATTTCGGCTCCTTTCAGCTGCTGATGAGATTCGGGGACCCGTCAGCTCTTGTTATAGGTGGCCTATGGTTTAGCGTAACAAATCCGCAGTATGATATGAATTACGCTGCAAGGATAACTCTATCTCTTTAACTGCATTGTGATGAAGACCCAACAGCTGTGTTAATATGCAGTGATGACTCATATATAGTAATTCTGTTATAATGTAAGGGGTCTCCTCTGTTGATGCTATTAGAATGACACATTATCTAACAATCTGGATTCGGCATCCCACTTCAGTTCTTTATGGTGGACTATTAATTTTATGTGGATCTATACTATCTTACAAATGAGCTATGGTTATTATTAATGTGCCAAAGATACAGTTGCAGAGCTGAAAAATCTTATGTTCCTATCCTTTAATTTCTTTATGTGGCTGGAGAACACCACCTGGTTGACATAAATTACAACTTTACTAAAAAATACATTTTAAAGTGTCTGGACATGCTTTTTCAACATCTACAGACAAATAAAGACATATAGCCACCTTTTCACAAGCCAAACAGTTGGTCCAGAGCTATAAACGCAATCAGTGATGAAACTGAACACACGGGAACATTTTAAAAAATGGAAAAGATAAACAGAAGAGAAATATGTCTTCATTTTGCCATTTCCATGGTTCCCACAGCTGGGCTCTAATCATCCCCTGGCTCTCTTGAGTCTTGCTAAACCCAGCTATCATGGGTAGGACTATATGGCTGGCTCTAATGGGCAGGTGTCTGAGTTGGAATGGTTTGTTAGCTGGCAACAGGTAACATCCCCTGGGGAATACAGAAGGGGTGGGGGGAGCTGTATGCACAGCTCACACAGTTGGTGGTAGTGGGGGAGAGGGGGTACAAGGCTAGACTCATCTGTCCAATTGACAGATCCAGCCTGGTCTCACTCCAGCCTGAGTAAGACCGTTAATGAGGCCTTGCCTGTCACTTCCTGCTGCAGATGCCATGCCAACAGGTGTGCTGAAGCGCTGTGCTTTTCCTAAACTTCATTCTCCCACACACAGAAACACACACACACACACACACTCACACCCCATCTCCATTACACATCAGAGGTCGCACACTGTGAGACAGCCCTCTCTGTACTATTCTGTGATTCTGTGAAAAGCATGCACAATTTTTTCTTTCAAAAAGGAACACCCCTCTGTAGCCGTGTTAACTGAAAGACTGCATGCTTTGTTTATTTTTATAATTTTATTTTTGAGCCCCAGGGAAATATCCCTGCATTGATAAGATGTGACAGAACCCATCTTTGCCTGGACTTCCTGAGTTTTGTACCTGATCTCCACCTTTGCTTTCTGCAGTCGTCTCACATCACTCCACCTCCAACTGTCCTCTGTGGGGTTCCAGCATTATGAGTAAAGAATGACAGGGGCTGCCAGACTTGGAAATGGTCTCGTGGATTGGGCTACGGGATTTGTAATGAACGTCCTCTGCTGTCACTGCCTGTGAGCTGTGCTGTGTTCCAACACGATGTGCTCAGTTACACCTCCCCTCCCAGACTAGGGGCCTCAGTGCTGTAGGTCTGTGTTTGATTGTCCGGGCGGTGGGGGCCGCGGGGGATAAAGAGGGTAAACACAGCCAAGCAGGGACAAACACATCTCCACAGGAACAACAGATGGGCTTATCACCAGGGGATACAATTAGTCTCTTGATTCTGTTATTCTCACCAAAAAAGGTGGTTGAACCCTCAGTCTGTTGCTTTCTCTCTTTACCCTTCTTTTTCTGCCTCTTTTTTCTGCCTCTGTATCGCACAAACATGCGGAAAACAAAGTTTGGCTGTGTGATCAGCGAAATACAGAAAGGCCATCTGCCCCCCGCTTTGTGTAACACGAGTGAGATGTACGAGTGAGGGTAAAATAAGACAAAGTCAACCAACAACAAGAACAACGACAAAAGAAGTCTGTCAGCATTGGAAGTGACCAGATGAGTGAGCGTGAGTGGAAGCTTGGCCTTCTGGGAACTGGGCCTCTCTGACCATACGGAGCCATCCGTCCTACTCGGCTCTGGCTCTGTTTGTCTTTTTTTTTTTAAGCCGGTATCCATGGGCAACTGCGGCTGCTGTGTGGTCCTTGTGCTGCCATGGGACCTCAAAACACAAGAGAAGCTGAAAATGGGGGGGGGGATGTGACCCGGCGGTCAGGCCACTTTACCTCCCCCCTGCCTGGGCCGTGGCTGGACCCTCCGTCTGCTCAAAAAGCTACAAGACCCCCCACTGGCTGCAAGATGTTTCGACTTGGCTCCCATGACTTGGCGAAAAAAAAGAAGTTGGTCTAAGATGAAAGGCCAGTGATTTTAGCAGCTGTGAGAGACACTACGCTTTACAGCTCACCAGGGCAAAGGCCACAAAATTACTCTCTAATGGCTGGAATGACATCATTAAACTAAGATATGCTACTAATAATGGGTTTATTGGCCCTGCAGTTGAACACTTTGCCCTGACGCTGCATATGAGGCATGCATTCAGTCTCCAGCCGAGTTAAACAAGACCTAACAGTTCTAACTCACTGTGCTCAGTCATTCAGTTACTCGCATGCTTTACGACTCCATACGTTTGCAAACGTGAACGTTTTTTGGGCCTGGGAACTTACTCAAGGGCACAACGGAAAGCTTCATGTAAGACTTGAGTGTGCAGCCCCTCATCAAAGAAACCTGCATCCTCAACTGACGGGCCACCTGCTATCCTTCACCCAAGTGAGCACCACTCCACCCTGGACCAAGGCAGTATCTGGCTTAGTGTCCCTGAATGGAACAGCTGTACTGGTTGGACAGCAGGGTCGGGTCAAGGCACTTCATGTAGCACAATAGCAGTGACCTCATGCGCTCGCCTGGTCAGAGCTCAGCTCCTGTTACGCTGTGCCGACATCACCCTGCGATTCAGAACGTTGACCTTTCTTCCCACTCAGCAGGGCTGAATAATCAGTCATTAGTCAGACCAGGGGAGGCAAATTCCATTTCTTCATGCCTGTGCAGTTTAAAATTTAATCCCTGTGGTCAATGGTGGGTTTTAAGCCATTACTTCAGCTACAAATCACCTCACCTGGCAATTCAGTCTTAAATCAGTCACTCCCTGGCAGAAAAAAAAGTGCACAACCACACTGCCCTGTATAATTTTCTGCTCCTGTCTTAGATCTCCTCTACCTGTATTGAGTGTCTGAGTTTCATCTTTTACCTTGCTGCCTAGGTAGATGACCCCTGACCTGACCCATAACCTGGGCCCATTACCCTCCAGTCCTAACTATTGCTCCTCCATATTTTATTTTCTTCATTTCCCCTTCCAGGACTGCTGGGCGGGACTATGCCTGCTGGGGGGGGCTCTTTTTTCCCACCTCCCTGATGACAAGCACACACAGCAGGGACTGCGACTACAGGTGACTCATCAACACTACACTGGCCTCCAGCAGGCCAGCTGTGGGGTGGCGGCTGTTTTTAACAATGTGCCCAGGGTGAATGGCTCATTCTGCAGTTTTGTGTGAAAGGCTGCTGGCAAACCCTGTCATGATGGCTTCCACTCATGACAGTCATAGAATTGTAAAGCATTCATTTACACAGAACACTGAGCTACCTTCCTGATGTTTCCCAAAAATGGTGAAAACAACACTCTTGCATACTCATGTACAACATGCAAAAAATGTAACACAGCACATGCAAAAAAAAAAACCTGCTGCTGAGTTTGTGTGTCTTCATTTTGAAACTGATTCTGTATATATTGCATCATTGTGACGATGTCTGACGGCGATACAACCTGGCTGTGTGAAAGAAACCCTTTATGAAAAACCTTCATTACATGTTAATCCTAATCATTAATTAAACAGCAAAGGTTTTACAGTCACCTGCATGTGTGTGATGGCACCTCAAACTCTTACCAAGCAGAGAGCACAAATGCTAGCAAAGGATGAATGCTAGTCACATGACTAAGAAACATACTTCTGTCATTGGCTGGTTATTCTCTGTTTGTTTCCAACCAGACATTTTAATTCATCTCAATACTCCAGGCTCCTTTCACTGAACAAGTCCTTTAACAGTGTCTGCTTCTGTTTAATCTTCTGAAAACAGAGAGCCAGCTGTGAAACGGGCTTTTTTACTGCAAAGTGATGCAGGACACAGCCACTGAAAAAAACCTAATAAATAAATAAATAAACCTTCTACAATTTTGCTTTCATAACAAATTAACGAGTATCACCAATGCAATCTGTCCTATTAAATTATTATCAGAGAGACTTTGTGTTTTATCACAGATTTTTTATTGCTGCCAGTCAGATTTGAGAACATTACTTTGGAGATGACGAACTCCTGTTCTCGACTTGCAGACAAAACCGCACGCGTACCTGCTGGTAGCGT
Source organism: Chitala chitala (assembly GCA_025773905.1). Taxonomy (NCBI): domain Eukaryota; kingdom Metazoa; phylum Chordata; class Actinopteri; order Osteoglossiformes; family Notopteridae; genus Chitala; species Chitala chitala. The sequence continues at coordinate 2,331,957 of JABJVR010000087.1, forward strand.
GCACGGGGGATCGGATGTCACGCGGTAAGAGGGCGCCGCGACGCCTCCGACCACTGCCACCACACACAGCCCTGTTTATTGGTCTCCAGAATGCCAACATAGAAAAGCTTCAGGAGACTTTCTAGAGCTCGGCGGAGCAGGACCAGGTGAGCACACCAGCTGCTGTACCTGAAGAGAGGTGAGTAACATCAACAGTCCTCTGGGAGGCCGTCAGAGTGTCCCCCTGCAGCTGAAGGCAGTGGAGGTGGCCTGACTATGCTTTGTCACTCTCTTTGAGGCTGTGTTTTGTCGCTTTGACAGCACTGCCTTTTTTAGTCCTTGAAAGATTGATGAATCCATTATTTATGGTACTAGGCAATAAATCTGGGCACCAAGTCCTAAGTGAGCACTTCGCACCACTTGGAATCTAGCATTACACTGTTATTCATCTTGTTTAATCATTCATTTAGCCTGCTGTGCTCCTTGGAGGAGTAAGAGGGGGTATGGGTTTTTAGGGGATGTGCCTCCTGTCATGATGCACCTTCAACATGCTGTTTCCTCCCCCAGGAAGTCGTAGAGTAGGGATTCATGGGTAGTTAACCCCTCGTGATGCTTGTTGAGAAGGTGGATATCGGACACTGGGAAGTGTCAGCATGCTGACAGAGGGCATTAAGTAAAATGAAGTGGAAAGGTCAGCTGAGGAAAAATAAAACCACCATTGGCCAAGGGAGTGCCCAGGCTATAGGGCCACAAACACACATCCTTCCTCACTGCCAAAGAAGGGGAGGGCACGGCATCTGCCTGTTTGTTTTTATCTGAATATTTTCCTCTGAGAGCTGACCACTAGCCCATGGGTGAGGAATGGGGGGGGGGGGGGCCAAGCAACGGTTTAA
>JABJVR010000087.1:2338624-2348840 GCA_025773905.1 Chitala chitala
TGAATGGCCAATTCAGATCGATCGGACAACACGAGATTTGTACCGATTCCCATATCGGCTAGGAAGCATCGATATAGTCGATAAATATCGAACCGATGTGGATCCCTAGTGATGATCCAGTTCTATTTTACACTAACATTGTACCAGGATCAAAAGAGCTACCCAAGGCCCTCAGTAGGAAGGTCACTGATGTTCATGAGTCTAAAAAAGTATTTAAGGCCATTTCCAATCATTTTAAATCAACCACTCCACTGTTCATGAAACAATCTACATATGGAGGAGGTTTAAACCACTGGAAATCTGTCAACTATAAGAAAGAGACTGCACAAATTTGCTTGACATTGGAGGTCAGCAAGAAAGAAGCCTCTAGTCTCAAAATATAACATCAGCACAGCACTTAGGTTTGCTACTAAACACCTGCATGAATTACTACACTTCTGGAATAATCCGTTCAGGACAGACAGTTCTCTGGGCACAACATAATTCAAAGCTGAACCATATGAGGGTTTTTCAACATGATAATGATCCAAAACAGACAGTACAAGCAAATGTAGTGTCTCAGAACATTGAAATGAAGGGCTGCAGAATGACCAAATCAAACCTCCAACTCTTAATCCAGTAGAAATGCTGTGGGGTGTCTTGCAAAAAGTGGCATATGGTAGAAACCACTAGCACCACAAAGTTAAAAGAATTCTGCTTTGAGGAATGGGCAACAATTTCTCCAAGTAAACGTAAGGAACTGATAGACAGCTATAAGAAATATGTACAAGAGTTTGCTAAATGGAATTTGCCTAAGGAGGCAATAAAACAGGGTAAATATATTGTTACACCCCCCTGTTAGTTGTTGATCATGCCATATAACCTGCACTTTGCCTTACTTCTAGGACAAAGAAATCTCATTCATCTCCTGGGGGAACCAGTGGGCAGCCACAGGCAGTGCCCAGGGAGGTAGTATCTGAATGTCTTGCTCAAGAACACATCTGGCTGGGATTTGAACTAGGAGACTGCTACAGCCCAGTCTGATGTTCTACCCATTGAGCCACCAGGCCAGATACCATTGTACAGTTACAAAATATAAGCAAACATGCGCTCAGTCGAAAAGTTAAATGGATACGGGTCACACATACACTTTCATACACTTGAGGTGTGTTCCACACTGAGAAAGGGCTATGCCCCAAAACGTTTGTGCTGGTCACCTCTGATTAAAACCTTTGGTTACTGGAGTGCTGTCCTCTTTAATTTTTTGACTCTATACATACATTCGAAGTCCCTGACTCCCAGGGAGCTTCATTAAACTATTTTGTTTTGTTTGGATAATTTTCACAAACACTATCGCAAGTAACAGTGGCAGCGTTTTTCAAAAATACACATAAATACCCTGAACATACATTTCTCTAATATTCAAAATGTGTCAAATGAAGTATATTTTAAAGCCAAGACAGGAAACTATACACACTGCTTATAATTTTTGAAACTTGCAACAATTTTTAGAAATCCTAATACTTCAAAAAATGCATTTTAACTACACATCATGTATGTATATATTCAATGTAAAAACGTTTTTTGTGTTAATGACAGTTTTTCATAATTCCACAGATCTTTAAACAAATATTGCCAGTGAATTCACAGTAAAACGTACAGAAATAACGCCAGTGCTGTTAGATACAAAGCATCTTCTAAGAACAATCTGTAAAGCTTGTCTTTAAACCTTAAACCCTAAAAAAGTCTTAAGCAAACCACACGTACACACCTTTGTGTATATGATTACATATCTTAGTTAAACAATGTGCACTGACCAGTTACAAAAATTCAATGACGTTTAAATCGCTATAGACAATGCGGCATAAAGCAAATTTTCTGAAAACGAATACCCAGTTAAAATACGCATTTACACAAAAAATGCAAAAAAATATGCAAGAATTAAAAATTTTCAATTAACAGGTTCTCACCGTTACAACGATTCTTTCACACACAGTCCAGTATCTTGTACACAAAAAAAACCAAAAAAAAGCCCTGCATAAGGTCCGACCAACCCAAAGATGAACCCTGTGGGTTTTGTACCAGAACCATCCAATCAAAGTGTTGATAATGTCAGCATTTTGCACCACCCCCGCTCGCTGCCTGTTTTTCTGCATCAGGTTACCAAAGACTTTCTTTACCAAACGACTAACAATATTGCACATTTTACTAATTTGTTTCCTATCAGTTTGTAAAACCAAATCGTATAAAATAATTATATAATATAATTCTGGTACCGCTTATGGAATGCGTGGTCTTAAAAATAACGGAGACAAATCTGCTTTAGCGCTCGGGTGACCGTATGATTCGTTCTGCGAACAGGATTGACAGCAGATGTTATTGGAGCCACTGGAAGTTTATAGGCTGCAACTAAATCTATATATACAGTCGTCCCTCGCCACTTCGAGCTTCGACTTTCGTGGCTTCACTCTGTCGTGGTTTTTTTCAAATATAAAATATATATATTTAAAAATATATAAATATATAAAATATATTTAAAAAGTTGCTCGAGACAGTGAAAATGATACAGCGCGCGCTCGGTTGTCTGAGTCAATTATACACCCCTGTATTACAATTAAAATTACTGTACGTATGGAGCAGTAACCTTGCTCTTCTTTGCTGTGTAGTACATTTCTTCATCTTCATCGCTTTATCATCGAACAAGTTGCACTATTTTCATAGGTTAGTGGTTGTGTGTAAGAACTGTGTGATGTGTATTAAATGTACAATAATAATAATATGATATTTGTAACGTCTAATATGTCTTATTTTCTCTTATTTTGTCTAATATATATAATGGTGACTAAAGGGGTGTTATTTCATGTCTAGAGGGCTCTAATAATGTTAAAAACCGTATTTAGAAGGTCGTAAACAGGTTTTCTCTTCTGTAACTACGAAAATATTCGATTTATCAATAAAGAATCCTACTTCGCGGAAATTCTCTTATCGCGGTAGAGTCCGGAACTGATTAACCGCGATAAACGAAGGACGACTGTAGTGCCAATTCGTAAGGCAAGCATGCCACTGTTTCAGTGGGTGATCCTACGTGTATGTGGACTTTAATCTGGTTTTACATCACATCACAGGGTGCTGTAACCCTTCACATAGAAATGCCCTCCCAGTTTCACAAACATTTTTATTTCCCAAATGATCCCAACACAAATATTCCACATTTTTATTTCACATACATTACCATATATCATCTAAATGTAAACATGCGCCAGTAACATTATTTTACAGCGTATAGTACAATATCATTGGAAGCCGTATATTTTACACTATATTAATAACCGTCATCAGCAAATTATGGTAAAAACACGTATTATGTTCCTTATTTACAGTCTGCAGATCGAAAGTCAATGTAATCTTGCTCAATGTTGCCTGCTATAACATCGGCGCTCCACAAGATGTCGCTGTTTAAGTATTAGATACACAATTCGACACAAAGAGGAAGTAGTATTTTATTTTTTATATATAACTTTATTGAAAATATACACAACAAACAAGGCAATATACATCAATATGTCAATACGGTTAAAAAAAAAAAATCTAAATTCAGTCAAAAATACACTTTGCTGAGTGTTTTTAGAATTCCATTTTTATGAATAAAGAATTTGGCTAAGCTCATAATTACATTACAACACAAGTCATCATTCTTACTTTTCAAGATCATGCCAAATGTTACATTGTCCCTGGAAAAACTGGCTGGCAGTGTTTGAAGTCATCTGTGCATCCATTTGTGTATGTCAATCCAGAATGTGTGTGTAACATCACACGAAAAGAAAACATGGTCTGTGGTTTCAACATCACACTTGCAGAATGAGCATAAATTATCATTAACATTATAACGCAATCTAAGCAATTCTTTAGACGGATAAATGTTATTCATAATTTTTAAATGTGTTTCTTTTGCTTTGGGGGGTATAGGATATTTTAAGTACATAGTTCTTAACTTGTTAATTGAGGTTTTATCAAATTTGTGTAGTATATTGTTTTTATTCTGTTTTCCCGGAAATAAATATTTAATAAATGTTTAAGTAAACAGTTCCTTATAAAATGATTAGTACACGCTTTATCTAGAATTGGTACTCCTTGTATTGAAAGTGAGGCAAAATATGGGTCAGGAAGTAGTATTATACACCTCGTGAGGCTTTGTATGCCCATCACTACTGGAAGTCCAAGACAACAATACTAGCTGCTGAGCCACAGTATCCCCTATGACATTTAGCAAGACCAAGACAGGATGAGCTAGGCAGGTTAGGATGATTGTTCCTCTTCTCCTGAACCCATGAACACTGGCAGTCCACCCTCTCCAGGCTCCACAGGGCCTGGGGTGACATCAGTCCCTGTGGAGCCTAGAGAGGGTGGACTGCCAGTGTTCATGGGTTTTTGCTGCACATAAGAAAACAAGACAAAGTTAGTAACATAAACACAAAAGAAGCTCTAACTCATAATATTTTGACATTGTATTCAATCTAAGGTAGTTAAACTAAGGTATGTAGTTAAACAACTGCTTAGTGGCCAGGCTACTGGGGTGGATGAGACTTGCCCTGAGTTCTTGAAGGCTCTGGATGTTGTTGGGATGTTCTGGCAGACACACCTTTTCAACATTGCATGGAGGTTGGGGATAGTGCCTCTGGATTGCCAGAGTGGGGTGGCCGTCTTTAAGAAGGGGAACCAGAAGGTGTGTTCCAACTTTAGGGGTTCACACTTTCCCTGGGAAAGTCTGTACCATGGTAGTGGAGTGGAGGGTCCAGGTTAGTGAAACCTTCCATTCAGGACAAGCAATGTGGATTCTGTCCTCACCGTAAAATTGGAAAAGACGACAACTGCTCATCACGTAAAGAGATGCAACCAAATTGTTCAATGACCATCTGTGTGTGTAAGAGCCATGAATGATGTCACTTAAATAGTAATTATAATACATTTAGAGAAGTGGTTTAATGTCAGATGTCATTCATAGTATTTGCTTTGATCAAATGTAGCATGTTCGCAAATACAAGTAAATTTCAATCTCAAGTATTTCTTGATAATGTAGTTCATAATTATCAACATGTGTATGACTCCCTGGCATCAACATAAATGTTGATGCCAGGGAGTCATATTATGCGATCATATTATGGAATATTATGCGATCATAACTCCATGCTTAGTTACAACTGCCCTCCCTACTGTGAAGCAATTGATAATCATAAATATACTAACAATAATGTGCTATTAAATAATCATATTTTAGGCCTAACAGGATTATGGGATTGTTGTTAAAATTGTTAAATTGTTACAAGAAATGGGATTGTTACAAGATCATGCTTTGAAAACCGCTGAACTGGTTTAAACTGACCGAGCCCACACAATTCCCCCCCCCCCCAACTCACAAACAGAAAATAAGAACTGATAAGATAGAAGTAATATGGTGTATAGGTAAGGTAGACTGTGAAACTAAAATGACCACCAAAAGAGCACATGTAAGGGGTAACATGAGGACAACACTGTCATGGACTGACCTCTGTGGATCTCTGCAGAGATATTAATAAACTCCATTGCATCATGACATGCTGCCTTTGAATATTATTGTTTGTCATAATTAATAATTGATACCTATTAATATTTTTTCCAATACAGTTACATGTTGTAAAGTTCATAGTTTAACAGTCAGCCATACTCTATTCAAGATTAAATCAGAATGGGTCATATAGTATAACATATAAGCATCCAACCTGTTTAATGAAGGCATTCGTTCAAATTGCATCTTAAATTTAAGTTTCAGGGTGGCTGGGCTCAGTCTGAAAGATAGGGTGAGGAGCTCAGACATTTGGGAAGAGCTCAAAGTAGAGTTCCTCCCGCATTGAGCTAGTTGAGGTGGTTTTGGCATCTGACTAGGATTCCTCCTGGATGCCTCCCCTAGGGGGGTGTTTCAGGCATATTTAGCAAAGAGAAGACAACAATGCAGACTGAGGACTAGATGGACAGATTATATTTCTTGCCTAGCTTGGGAGTGCCTGGATATCCCCATGGAGGTTCTGAAGGAGATGGCTCAGACGTCTGTCCTGTGACCCGGTCCTGGATAAGTAGAAGAAAATAAAACGGATGGATGGATTCAATGTACAGTTTTAGCCTGCATTTCTGCCATTTTAAATTAGAGAAATTGTCCTCCACTTGTATAATCCAGCTTCTGCTGCACAATAACATGAATACTTACACCAATGCAATATTTCAGTAAAAATGCTTTAAAGTGTTGCCTAACGTAAAAATGTTGCATTCCAGTAATTTGCTTTTAGTTTAAGTGCTTTGAAATGAAAAAAACCACATAACAAAAAAAAAAACGATCTCCTCGGGTTTGAGCAGATGGCCAAGGCATGGAACTGGCCAGAAGCAGAGTGGGACTGTTGACTAGTGCCCTTGCTGACTGGAAAAACATTGGAAGCCTACAACGCAATGGATGAGCTTACTGACAACTATAACAACTTGAAGGAGGCATTGCTTCAAAAATTTGACATCTCACCAGAAATGTATTGTCAAAGATTCTGGGGAGACATCTACACCACCCAATGAAAGCACCGCTGAAACATACCATCATCTTTTTAAAAACGCTGGATACGGCCCAATCAATGTACTAAAGAAGAAATTGGAGAGATCATCATAATGGAGAAGCTTTTGCATGTGCTACCTGCAGATATGCAAACCTGGGTCATCTAGAGACAGCAACACTGAAGGGGTATGGCTTCGCAATCAGGTGGCCAACATAGGCTTAGTGTTTCAAAATTTCCTTTCTACATCAACAGCAGTAGTGAAACAGTTGGGCATTCAATAACCTGAAGATTTATTATCTGTGAAAAGTCCCAGTCTCCACTGCTCATATTGTTACCCTCTACCACTAATGGCTACAGCAAACAAATACTGTGCTGCACTTCTGTGTTTGCTGTTATCTGGAAACAGCCTGAAGCAGCAGCCCAGGAACTTTATGTTCTTCCACCTCCCTGAGCTCATTCGACTAGTCATTCAAGTGTGGACGATGAAATATTTCCAGTTATATCTCTTGTAACCTGAGAGACAGAGAAGGTCTCATGTTGAGTGAGTATGTATATTCAAATTTTTTTTTGTGGGCTTTAATTCTTATTTTAAATATGTAGTTAGGTTTTTTTAATGTCAAATGCAAGCAGGATGGTAAATGGCATTTGAATAATTTTATTTTTTAAGTTATAATGATTTAGTATTAAATAAATAAATAAATTGACCTTGTACTCCGTGAAGTTGTTTCAGTGCTGGATTCACTTCCAAGATCAATTTACAAATGCACATACCCTGGTCAACAAAATAAGCCCGTATGCCACATTGTCAATATTTATTAGAACAGCAATGATTTAATACTACTTCTGGGCCTTTTCTGCATGTGCTGACAATCAGTGAACGTAAACCACCTGAAAGCTGACACTAGTGTAACATATGGCATCAAACGTTAGCAAAGAAATAATCATGACCCTAACCTAGAAATGAAGTATCATATTCAGGAAAACATGTTGTTGTATTTCTTCATGATTTTGTATGTTTGTTGGAGCTTATTACTTATTACACGTTTAACTAACGCTGTTCTCTCATTGTTTTACTTTTTGCAATGCTTTTGTTTGTAGTAATTTGGCTTATAAAAAAGTAGTCTGAAAAAAGCACGACAGCCAATGTACTTAAATATAGTTTGCTTAATACAATAATATCAATTAATAAAACTCCATTATCATACAGACAAATCAGTTTTATCATTGCTATTACTAATGCGCAATTACAATATTAGTATTAATGACTTTTGTTCACACTCTAATTTTAAAAGTAAGAATTATCTGTGAGGGACAAATGAAAATAGATAAAATGAAAATTATTGGTTGTTGGTTTGGTGTCATTGGGGTGACATGTAAATGTGAAAAAGCTCATTCTGTTGTGAACATGCTGTACCTGAATCTGGTGTCCACCATTTAAAGCATTATAATACAGCATAATATGGTTTTATAAACAAATACATGCAACAGTGGTTTGTGAGAAAATTACAAGGGATGGGGAGAAATGTAATTTTTCAAATGAAACAAAATCTCAGATACTCCCTTTAAGTGCCAGTTTGCACAAATTATGGTTCATTCTGCCAAAAAAAAAAATCATCTGAAAGAAAAAGAGCTTCTCTTCGGCTATACATTTCAGTGTAAGAGGCTGCCTTCGATGAAGGATCAAAATGACTTGTTGGAATTGAGAATAATCCCTGCAGTAAACTCAGACTCTGTCTCTCAGTCTCTGTGAAATTAGTCACCTTCCAGAATGTGTTACCAAAAGTTCCATCTTTTTAAATATTTTTCTTACAGTTAATTTTAATATGTGGGAAAAGTATAAAATAGAAAACCAAAACCAAACCAGAATGCAGAATGTTTTACAAGAAGATCTGGTAGAAATGCATCTTCTTTACTGTTATAATGAAAACAGAAAATAAATAGCATTTTAAAAATGTATTTACTAAGGCATTTGGTTCTTCAACACCTGCCTACAAATGCAGGCAAAGGTAACAAGTGGGCTTTGCAAGGAGGTACCGTCAAAGCCCCCCCCCCCCCAAGGGTTTAGCCAGTATCCTGAGTGCAGGGCTCAGTAAGCTAACCCTCTTGCTTGGTAATACTGTGCAGACTGCGGTTGTGCCGCTTCAACCCCCCCCTCCCCCATGCTTAGCCAATCACAGCTGTACTATATTTCTCTCTGCACTTAAGATAGACACAAATGTACAGCATTTCATTCTTTGTTGGAATATTTTGTTTTGCCCTATTTGTTTTCCAGAATTTGAATGCAATAATTGTGAACTCTATTCCAGCCAGAATTTTAACATAAATATTTTAATGAACAATAAACAGTCATAATCTGATTCGTTCTATGTAGACTGTAGCAGTGCTGCTTGAAGGAATGGTCTGCATTACCTGCCAGGTGTGATCATGTGAGCTTTTTCATGTGAGATTGCTGGAGTTCATCCAGCCTAAGGTCTTTATTGCAACTGTGGGATTGAGAGTTTTATTTTTTCACTTCCGTTCTCTGTTTGCTTCTCAAGCTTCCAAACGCAGTTTTGCTTTGTGATACTTACCCAGTGAGACAAGACTGTGGCTAAAGCTGAAATAAAAGGGTGACATTTCATTGGACGTGAGAGACAGAAAAATACTAAAATCAACACAAGATGCAGGATGTAACCCTACAACCATCTGGTGGTGAGGTAATTCTGCATTTTTTAAAAATATACTTTCACATTGTAATGTTTCCTGTAAGGTTTGTCACTTCATGTACTTCTTGAGTTATTTCTGTTTCTTTTTTTCTGGTTAGCTGGTTAGCTGACCTGGATCTTGGTGTATGTACTGTATAACAAACAGATTTATAATGTGTTTTTACATCTGGAAATATTGCCCATAAGCACTACCTGTTATCTAATTTCTTGCGTATTTATTTAGGAATTACATTTAGACTCTGTAAGGTTGCTTATGTGCTGAAAGTTAATTGTTTTTTAGATGTAACCCTAAGTTTTGTATTTGAAGTTATTGCTTTATTTGTCTGTGTATACATGCAAACATTTAATATCTTGTAGTTTAATTTTTTTATTTTATATATTTGTTGCTTTTATTTTATGTAATGTTATTAGCTTTATCTGTGTATGTAAATATATAAACCAAATATAATGGAACTTTATATATATATATATATATATATATGCACATGCACAGGCTACTACCCAAATGAGGAAATGCTCTGTTAGCAATTAATCAGTATGACAAATTAAAATCCTCAAATTAGAAATCATTTAGTACATTTTTACTACTATTATCTGACCCTGAAATACAATCATCTCTGTTATTATCTATACTTTTAATTATGTTATTTTAATTAAAAATGCATAATTATGTGGCTTATTTTGTACCCGTTATTTTTGTACTTCATCTTTCCTTAATTACAAATTCATCCACAAATTCATCCAGAGCTGAAACACCATGTTGCTGCTTCATGTTAGTGGTCAGGCTGCTTGAGAATATGCCCCTGTCCGTGTACAGCCCTGTTCTAACCATGCTTACTGAGAATATGCCCCTGTCCGTGTACAGCCCTGTTCTAAACATGCTTACTGAGAATATGCCCCTGTCCGTGTACAGCCCTGTTCTAACCATGCTTACTGAGAATATGCCCCTGTCCGTGTACAGCC
>JABJVR010000087.1:2348940-2374920 GCA_025773905.1 Chitala chitala
CTGTTCTAAACATGCTTACTGTACGTCTCTCTGCCTGGACTCTTGTTCTTACTTAGACAGGCTGTCTAATCTAAGAGACAAGAATATGAATGTTCTGTGACCAGATATTTGTGTAATTTTTTAGGGAAATGTGGAGTCTAAGAAGCAGAATGTTGAAGATATGTGTCTTCCATTTTAATATTTAAATTGCAACAAATCTCATTTAATAATGACACCATCCTTCCCTGCACTCTAAGACTGTGGTGTGTGAGTACTTCACTTTAGCACAAAAGGATGTTGTTACTGAAAGAATGTTGGATGTCTTGCCTTAGAGTAGTAGAAATTAAGACAAAGAGTCAAATAATTTATCCACTTTTGAGTTTAGTGAAAATTGCATTCCCGAACTGTTTCTGAGCCTTTGACAATATGGACGGCAAGGCACTGTAACATCAACAAAAGCTCTGAAATTAGATGTACTGTCTGAGCAAATGGGTTAAATCTGATTTTGAGCCTTGTGTTTTCAAGCAAGCAAGTCTGAGCACACACAAACATAGCTGAACTAGCTGACTTCTTAATGACTATCCTTTCATTAATTGTAGACTGTAAAATACAATGTGATACACATATGTCATTGATTTATAGTTAGTCTTACACTTTTTTATTTGTGGCTCATTCCACTCTTATTTTGCATGTTGAAATTGAACTAGCCAGAGTTCATTTTGAGGTCATTGTGCATTAATAGGTTTAGTTTAATCCAGCATGCCCTGGTCAGAGGGTGTTCATTTATTTTTCTTTAGCACTGAAAGGTAATCAAAAAAATGTTCTTTGGTTCAAAGTGAAAAATGAGGCCAACAAAAGAGATCTGTATGTCATTCCTGGAGTTCAACATTTTATGAAGAAATGAAAGCCTATCTAAATTGAGCTTTCTGAAGTATGCCACAAATTTAACACCTAATTTAACATCTTCACCATTAGACATGTGATAGCAATCATCATGCCCTCATGGTCAAAGAGCCAGACAAAGGGATGATCAGGGAGGTGAACACAAGGCTGGTGTCGGGAGCTTTAAGACATAGACAAAGCCAGTCTGCAAAGCAATACCAGTCCATAAAACAAAGCCAGTTTGCAAAGCAGTACCAGTCCATAAATCAAAGCCAGTCTGTAAAGCAGTACCAGTCCAGAAAACAAAGCCAGTCTGCAAAGCAATACCAGTCTATAAATCAAAGCCAGTCTGCAAAACAAAGCCAGTTTGCAAAGCAAAGCCAGTCTGCAAAGCAATACCAGTCTATAAAGCAAAGCCAGTCTGTAAAGCAAAGCCAGACCATAAAACAAAATCAGTCTGTAAAGCGAAGCCAGTCTATAAAACCATGCCAGTCTGTATTTCCTGCATTCAGGACCAGGAAAGAAGCAAAGGAAAATAGCTAAATTAAGCGAGGAAATAGCATGAACATATTGGTAATTGATTTTAAATATGTCCATAAGCAGACAGTTTGTTTTTATCATGTCCAAACTTATGTTCACCGCACTAATAATCAACAGCAAAAGAAACATTAGAAATGCCAAGATGCCCCGTATGGGAGAAATCCGCAAAATCCAATCATTTACAGTGGTAGGAAACTACACTAAGATTTCTTCCACTGTAGTGAATGCCAGTAAATAGTTTCCCTTTATATAATGCCAGGAACTATATTTATATAATGTCAGGAAGTATATGTCAGGATATTCTTGGAAATATTTCTTTTTCTCATAATATAAACGTTACATAAAAATGTTTTTTCATATTTTATAACTGACAGAACAGGCGGCATGGTGGTGTGGTGGTTAGCACTGTCGCCATGCACCTCCAGGCCTGGGGTTTGATTCCTGCCTTGGGTCTGTGTACGTGGAGTTTGCATGTTCTCCCTATGCTTGGTGGGTTTTCTCCGGGTGCTCCGGTTTCCTTCCAAAGACATGCAGGTTAGGTTGATTGGTGTGTCCAAATTGCTGTGTGTGTGTGCCCTGTGGTGGGTTGGCCCCCTGCCCTGTGCTCTATGTACTCTGGGATGGGCTCCAGGCTTCCCTGCGACCCTCACCGGGAATAAGCGGTTAAGATAATGGATGGTTAAATGACAGAAGTCAGGTGAGAACATATCCTCTCATAGAATTTTAAACAAATGATGAAAGATCAAAAACGTACCATAACATTGTTAAGAAACAACATCAGTACTTCTTTGTCATGCTTTTAAAATTATTATAAATGAATAAAGCTTTGTTGAGAATTTCTGTCTTAACACAGTGAATACCAAGAAAGTCAGTGATGTTTAATTTGGATTAAGGTTCAGTTAAAACCATAAATTATCTGAAACAAAAACCTGCACCCACTGTAGTCCTTGAGGACTGTGACCGAGAACCTTTGCCATACTTGGCATGAGTAGGAAATGAGGCAAGGGAACGTCTACTTACGGTGAGTGGGTTTTATTAATAGAAAACAAAGTTCTTGAGGTAAACATGGAGAACAAGACAGAACAATAACCTAAGGGCAAGAAGACAAGGGACCGGGACCAAAAGGGAACATGAAGACAAGTACAAAAGCAAGGGTTCACAAGAATAACAGATACAAGCACATGGAATGCTTCACTGAGAAACATCAGCACACACAAAACAACTGGCTAAGACAAAGGGAAAATTCAGACCTAAAGTAGTGCACAAAGGAACCAGGTGTGAACACTACAACAATTAGACAGATACTGGCAGAGTAACAAGGAGACAAGACCTGACAATGGGGGGCTGGGATCACACACAGACACACCATGACAATTGCAATGTACCTGTGTTATTAGGTAATGAGGGATGAGGATACTTATAGAATATCTGTGCAGTTTAAACTGACAAAATTGTCAGAAACCCACTGTTTTAATGTCTACTTTAAGGGAGTTGGTCATTGTTTATGCCTAAAACCTTCCTGATTAATGACTTGCTTTTCAGCACTCAGATTAGTCATTTTATCTGGGCTCTTTAACATTTCAACCTTTCTAACTGCAAAAATTCATTAGATTACCCAGATGCAAGAGCACAACCCAAGAATTTCACATTTCAATTTTCAGTCGAATGTAAGAATTATACAAGGTTGCAGCTGTCATGTCTTTCAAAACAGCAAAACGTTTATAAGCATACATGTACATCAGCACTGCCTCTTGAAAATACTGTGTTATTTTGTGGGGAACAGGTCTGCCTCTACACATACATTCATGCACATACACCCCCCCCCCCACACACACACACACACACACACACACACACAAACAGTTATGAGGGAGAGGAGAGCGAATCACACAGCCAATCTGAGCTACGTGATAGGATGGAGGCAGGGCAGGGCTGCTAGCTTTAAGGGAGATGCTGGGTGAGCAGATTGGAGACAGAGCAGAATGGAGAGCAGCACAGTGGCCAGGTGAGCAAAGAGACGAAATCACTTTGTCACACAGCCAGGGGGAGGAGTAGAAGAAGCTCAGTACTCTTATAGGAAAAAGAGGAACAATTGTGAGAATGAACTCTGGTCAATGGGAGAAATGTTATAAAACAAACTAGATATCTGCAAATGCATATTACTGTTTAAAACATTTTAACTCTGTTAGAAGAAGGGGACAGTAAAAAACAAAAAAGATCTGGGGTAAGTTTAGAATTTGGTTTCATGTTAAAGTACTGTTCTTTCTTCACAGACAAAAATTTGGCTTTATTACTAACTCTTGTTTGAATGATGATGTTGTACATTTCCATTTACATTTTTGTAAATATACACAGCAAAGCTGGCAGTATTAATTTAACACTGAGAGTGTTTATACATATGATCAGTGTGGACCCATGTAAACACTCTCAGTGTAAACCTGATATTGCCAGCTTGGCTGGGTATGTTGATCTGCTGGGATCCTGTTGTCAGTAAGCTTACTGTGATGCTGTTATTTCAGTACTGTCATTGTGTGTCTGCCACTTTGGAGTTCAACCACTCCATCAGCTCAGGTTAGGCATGAGCCTCTGTCAAGCTACACTTACTGCGTTAAACGTGCACGATCTGTGATTTTCTTGAAAGTGTTTTCTGTTAGCCGGATAGCTAAATTTGATAATAAACAAGGATAAAGTTCAACATTATGTAATATTTTATCATTTTTATTTTGATTTTGTGAGCATCTATGGATCTGTGCATTTAGTAAATGTAACAATAATAAATGCAATAGATATCATTTGGAGTACACTAGCATTAAAAAAAACCTAAATTATGCATAAAGGACAAAGTTTAAAACAAAATCAGTTTTGGTTATAATTGTTTACCACGATGGTGCATTGTTGGGTTGAAAAATCCTTTGTCAGTTAAACATTTGTCTGAAGATACAGAATGCATTCTAAACATCTAGGCATTAGCACACTGAGTATAAAATATATTTTTATGAGTAGTATAACAGAGAAGCACCTTTAGTAATGTAATTAGCCTGTAGCATACAGAGCCAGTGCATGGGCTTCTTTGTCTTTGAGGATGTAAACTGTCTCAATGGATTTTATTGCTAGGCTCAAAGAAAGCATGCTATTAAAATATGTGTTACTAAAACATAATGCATATTCTTAAAGTTTTTAATTTCAGTTTGGATAAGCTAATGAATTGTTCATATTTAATAATTGTCAGCAGAGAGGTTTAAATAACAACACTTAGGAAAACAAAAACTAAATCAGAACCATGGAACGTACTATATTTCAAAATAATTTTCTGTCTCAAACAAAAGCTTAAAGCATTTAAAGAAGTTCACCCCAGTGTTTTTCAGTGACCAGGCATTTGTCTTCCTACTTATAACTACGAGCTGTGCCCACCAGTTGTACCCCAGGGTTATGTGTATGGTTATCACATGGATGTGGCTGCAAATGAAAGACAGGAAAGCACTGAAATTGGCAGACAGGAATCCAAACAGAATGGCAGACTATTTGACATAACACAGGACCAGACAAACGTACCGAAGGAGAAGTCAGAGAAGCAGTGAGGAAAAGGCAAGGAGCTATGATCAGAATCTGACAGAAGCTAGAAAGAAACTCTCTCACTATGATCATGTTTTGTCTTTCGATACCAGACAATATCCAAATTAAAAGTTGTTGTTTGTGCTGTTCTGCAAAATGAAAACTTGAACTTCTGTAAAAATACATAATATACCGGCAATGTGTGAAAAACAGGCACTGTATAGAATGCCTAGGAAATCTGTGGAATGGCTGACATTTTCAGGCAAAACATGAAACGTCTGTGTTATTTTAATAACTTATTAAATTAGGAAATGTGTGAAATATTGTGTTTCATACTTTGACGTCCCATACTTTGACAACAGCTTTTGTTGTTAAATGCCTAATTTCACATATTGCCAGTAACATGTACAACTATATATACATACATACATTTATACTGAGGGGCCCAAAAACTGTTTACACACTTCATTAGGTCGCCAAAATCAAAAGTGTCTAGATGCTAGTCTTGACCACTTTGAGAACCTAATGTGATTGCATTCAAAGATGATTTACAGATACCACTTGATGTTTATATAAATTTAGTTTATATATATATATATATATATATATATATACCGTTCATGCTCGAAAACCCTCTAATTTGGCTGAATTAAAACAATTCTGCAAACAAGAGTGGGCCAAAATTCCTCCACAGTGATGTAAAAGACTCATTTCTCATTTCATTATTGCAAACAAGGGTGGCACAATCTATTAGTTTTAGGGGGCAATTACTTTTTCACATAGGGCCAGGCAGATTTGGACCGCTGAAACTAGTTTGAACAATAAAACAATAGTTTGAACAATAAAAACTATAATTGATATCATGACTTGGGCCATGGTATGTTAATTTATTGTATTTTTCAAACCCACCAGCTGGGTTTGTAGCAGTATTCTGACAGAATTATTAGTGCATTTATTGAAATTCAACCAACTCCTGATGCGTTTAACACCAACCTGAAGTGACCTCAGCCACCCATTACTAACACAGGAAACTAAATGTGAAAGTATCCACTTCACAAAGAAAAGACTACAGTTCAATCTTTGAAAAAATATATATCTATTATAAACAATTTGAATTGTTTTAATGTGTGGAAAGCAAACTGAACTCATTTATTATTGAGTTTATTCTGTGTTCTAGTTATTTTCCAAATCTAGGCACAGTTATGTACTATTATACTGGTATGTACCTTTCTACAGCCTTATGTATGACTTCCTCTGAAAGCTGTTATCATTTCTATGGTTCAGTGTACAGTTCAACTTCTATGTGGAAAGTAATGCCGGGTATTATACAGTATTCAGAGATGATAAGACACAATTATGTTAAAAGCACATAGATGCCATTAATTGTATGGACTATTGAGGTAATTTTGAGCAATCAGAATAATTTTAGGATGCTACTTCAGTGCTTTCGTGTACTTGAGCAATTTTGACTACCATTTCTTATATTTTAGCTGTCAATTTGATCTTTTTTTCACTGCTTTTGTCGCTTGCTATGACTATATAGGGAAAAAGTTTGCAAGCTACTCTGGGCACTCACAGTAATGTATGACAGGACGTCCTACTCTGGGCACTCATAGTAATGTATGACAGGACGTCCTACTCTGGGCACTCATAGTAATGTATGACAGGACATCCTACTTTGGGCACTCATAGTAATGTATGACAGGACGTCCTACTCTGGGCACTCATTGTAATGTATGACAGGACGTCCTGTGGATATACTGATGATTTACCCACATAAGACATCAGCTGAATTAAAAAAATTTTAGTTAATCTGATTATTATGCTATGATTTTATTATATTAAGTTAAAAAGTAAACACTTGAAATGTTTAAAAAGGTAGGAAAAAAAGATAGACCAGATACCCCAAGTCATAACATTGAGGACAGTTAGACATATAAAACTAAAGTAATTTGCTGTTACTTCATGGAAATTTACATCCTCACATGAGACATCTACCAAAGAAGCACTTGTCCAATTAAAAACTGGAATTTTCAAAGCTAATTAATCAATGACACAAAGGGGAAAAATTCTAGTGTAAAAATAATTAATTGATGACTTTACATTCTTTACAAAGTTCATCCCATTAAAATAGTTCCTGATTTAGCAAGCCGCTTAGCAGGTTTCAGATACTCAGGGCTGACAAATGTCTTGTGCCTGTACTCAAAAGAACTGATATTATTGTGGTTATGGTCCTTTTCCCTAATTCCCTTAGGTTTAAAAATGAAACCTTCAAAGTAATTTCCTTTCAACCTAAGTGCACCAAAAAGTAAAAATGGGGGGGGTGTTTGATCATTCAATGGACTAAAATAAGGTAAATTGCTGTCAATGTGTTTGAACCTACTTTTCATATTTACCATTGGTTTTCCATTAGTAAATAGCAATTATATATGAAAATACTGCAACAAAAACTCAGACAAGAGGCTTGAAAATGCATTCTTACAATCACGCCCTGTAAATATGACATCTGTGGTTAGCAAAAATCTGCCTCTAATTAGTGGTGTCTTTCAGATTAATGTTCACAGTTCTGGATCAGGTATCTTTCCAAACGAGACGTCTAACAGCTTGTGACGCAAATTTAACAATTCAAGGGAAAGATCAAATACAGAAACTATAAAATAACTGCAAATGTATACACATTCAGTTTTTTTTTTTCAATTTGCATCCATATACCTGACACTTACAAAGCTATTGTTAAATTTGCAAGAATTTAAATATAATGTGATTAATAAAGAGTTATAAATATATACAAACTTTATGAAGTAGACAAAAATGAGGGGAATACTGCTTTATGCAAATGCACACAAGGTTATAGGCAAAAAGAAAAAAGTAAAATCATCTATAACATTTTGCCTGTATGTGATCTACATCATGTAAAGAATTCTGTAGAGTAAATAAAAAATATGAGTCAATGTTATGTGACTGACGAAGCTGGAAATAACACCACTAAAACAACCCAAAAAGGGCATCAGACTTGATAAATGAGAAGGTCACAGTAAATAGATAAATTCATTGTCATCAACCAATTGGACGACTATCAGTGCTCTGTGGATGGGGGTATTGCAATGCTCGGTGATGTCTTTCTCAGAAGGAAATGGTGAAATAGGAGGTGAGGTGAGAATACCATAATGGTAATGATCCTTAACCTTTCCTTCAAAAAGGAAAAGAGAAAATCCCAGGAAATTTTGCCATATAATATAACAAAAAGCATGAAACTCTTCAGAGTTGGAACCAATCACTCAGGACTTGGAGCTGTGTACCACTGTACCTAGAAGGAAATTAAACCTGTTTCATTTCATTGTTGTGCATTTCTTTGAAATCTATGACCCCTCAACAGGGGCACCATAGAGCGGTGGATACCTTGGATGTCCCTTGACTGACAGGGGCCCTCAAAAATTTGAACACAGCATAACACCTTAACATCTAACATCTTTCATATGCTCAAACCTCTCTAGCGTCAACCCTGTTCCTCAATCTTTTTTCACCAATGTATGTCATACACATAAAATCCTATCATTAACATTCAGTTCTTACAAACACTTGGTTTTAAAATACTGTGGTAAATCTGAGTACAATTTTTTAAATTGCATTATTGAAATATGATTTGCATTCCAATTTTTTGTAAGTAGCATTCTTTTAAACCTTTTAGCAGCACAATTTCTCTGCAGTTAATGCCATTGCCATGTACCACTGGGGTTCAAATCCCCTCTGCTAGGGCTGCATAAGCCAGCGCATAACTAATGCCAGTCCCAAGTGCAGATGAAATGGGAGGGTGGCATCAGGAAAGGAATTCGGTGTAAAAACCTGTGCCAAGTTGATATGCATGTCATTAACCAGATGGCACTCACCATTCTCCCTAGAGAGCAGGTGAACACTGGGTCATCTTCTGAACCATTGAGAATAGAATGGAATAGATTTGTTAATTTTGAGATCATATGAACTGGTTCACTCTCAAATAGAAGACAGTGCTTGTTCTTTCTTGCCCAATTAGAGTAGTGCTTCATTTTACTCAGATTTGGATCTGAAACAGTTAATCCAATACTTTTTCTCACTGTCTTTTTTCTTTTCATAAAGTCTTCTGATAAGGGTACCTTACAGGTTAAATCCCAGCCATGTTCTGTCAAGCACGGCAAATTATTTGTGCACCTTATTAACATTTTCTTAAACACAATCTTCACATTTTTGATTATGTAACTTGTTGCTGCTCATTATTTTGCTCTCTGATCCTGCAAGTGTGGCATTTTATGGTCTAAATTCCATATATTATTTTAAATGTCATTACTCAGAAGACAGTAACAAGTTCTCTTGGTTGTTTAAACCCCTTGCCACTCATTTCATTTTCTGACATATTATAAACATTACAGGGACACCATTTATTTGCAAGACTTTATGTATGAACAGTGACTAGTATGGTGTTGTTTGCCTAATACATCAGAAATTTATTCAGGTATTTCCAGTACTTGTATATCTGTCAAAGTGTAATTTGATTTAAAGTTTAATTCACAAATATGTATCATTCCAATATCCAAGATCATGTATTTTATTACTATGGCTTAGAGCCAGATTGTTTTTATCTTCAGGGAGAATTAATGAGCTCTCATGGATTGTGGTGAATCTGCAAAGCAGTATTTTTCTGCACCACTATAACTCTGGCTTTGATACACCTGGAAATGCAAAGGAGTTATGGGCAGGACGATGCAGTTCCTGGGTGATCTCTCACTTGTGAGTAGCCAGAAAATAATACTACACAACTGCCAAAGAACCATGAAAAAGAAAGTCATGGAGCACAAACCATCACTTCAAAAACTCTCATATAATAACATAAAGTCTTAAATGAAAAAAAGCATTCCGCACAGCTTTATTTTCATGTAAAATGATAATAAAAATTATTTGAAATTCAAAAAGAACTGAAGTAATGTTTACTAGCTATCTTGCCTGTACCAAATACCACGCCAGTAACACATAGCAACAACCTTCATGATGAAGAGCACATGAATATGTAAGGCAGCTGTTATAGGGGTATTTACATACGTTTTTCACCTCTATTCATTAGCAAGGTATTGACTGTGATTCTGATTGTAGTCCACGTTTTCATTTCCTAGTCCACGTTTTCAGTTCCCCCATTTCGCTATACCTGGCTTTTCCCCCAGTTTTCCTCTGCATTGTCTTTGTCTCAGCCTGGTGTTTTCTGAGATTTTGGATTCATTGCCTGTGACACGACTAGGTCTGTGGATTGTGGATTTTAGAAATTTTGTTTTAATAGTAAAAAAAACATTGCATTTGAGTGTTGAGACCTTTCAGAGTCTGAGTATTCATTACACTCACGTGTTCATTATGAGTCAGGTGCATGTCCTACAGTAATCTTTAGTTACCATGGTGACTGTCCATTTTTTCCTCTCACAGTCTTAGGATAACATGACTCTATTAAATATGCTATACAGTTCATACATTGACCTGTGACTGCCACACAGTCTGCTTATTCAAACAGTTTTTGAGTGCAGTAATTTTTGACAGCAATTTTAAAACGAACTTATCCCTGCTCATTTTTAATGGGCAATACTCAACTCACTTCTTTTCTTTAAATGTGTTTGAACTGCTTTTTTTAGGTGGAATAATTTTCTCTTTCCATTTTTTGAGTGTGCAACTCCATAAAGGTAGATTAACATGCACACATTTACCTTAAGCCACGTATTTTTCAGATTTAACATTTAAGATTATGTGACTGTGTGGGCCCCCCCCCCCCTCAAAAAATGTCGCAGAATTTTCATGTACTGTACAAGCTATTTCAGAAACAGGATCAGAATCGTCTTTATTGTAAAGCATGCTGAACACACAAGAAATTTGACTCCAGTTCAGTGGCTCACACTCATTTCATATACATTCAGGATGTTCATCATATTCAGATCCAATTAAATATATCTGCTAACAGAGAGAAGAACAGTCTATCATGAATAGCAATTCCCAAATTTTATATCTCTGCTGTTTTTCTCTCAGTGTTTCAGTTCAGTCCACCATGATGGATAGAGAAAACTGCTCACTCCCAGACTTGCACATCCCTCAGGTTAAGACATGGGTATGTACCTACGGCCAAACGTGTAACACCAGCTCACTACTGGAGATGAACTTCAGCATAAAGGCTGAGGACTTTTGCCTCAGTCTTCAAGAATATCTGGAGAAATACCTTGGCCCGCGCCGATCGTCTGTCTTCCTGCCAGTGTGCGTCACCTACCTGCTCGTCTTCTTCATAGGAGTGGTGGGCAACGTACTCACCTGTACTGTCATCATCCACAATAAGGTCATGTGGACACCGACAAACTACTACCTGTTCAGCCTGGCAGTGTCTGACCTGCTTGTTCTACTGCTGGGCATGCCCCTGGAACTGTATGAGATGTGGAGCAACTACCCCTTCCTGTTCGGTGAGGGGGGGTGCTACTTCAAGACGTTCCTCTTTGAAACCGTGTGCTTTGCCTCCATACTCAACGTTACAGCCCTCAGCGTGGAGCGCTACATAGCAGTGGTGTACCCCCTCAAGGCCAAGTTTGTGGTGACCAGGACCCATGCCAAGAGGGTCATCCTGACCATATGGGCGACTTCGATGCTGTGCGCCACCCCCAACACCAGCCTGCATGGCATCGTGTTCCTGCCGTCGGCCATGGGCAGAGAGATCCCTGAGTCAGCAACGTGCACGCTGGTGAAGCCGCGCTGGATGTACAACCTCACCATCCAGGTGACCACAGTGCTCTTCTTCCTGCTGCCCATGGTCACCATCAGCTGGCTCTACCTGCTCATCGGTCTGCAACTCCGGCACGAGAAAATGGACGAGGCGCTGAAAAACCAGTCGGGCTTCAGCCAGGAAAGCTACTGCAACATGCGTAGCCAGCAGCAGACAGCACGCCACCGGCAGGTCACCAAAATGCTTTGTGAGTCGCCCTTGTCTTCCTGCAGTCCACTCGGCTGAACTGAGCATTTCCTTGGGGTCGTTTTTTCGTTTGATTAAATATTACATTCCTTTTTTTTAAAAAAAAAGGTTTACTGAAAAACTTGTGGCCTTAATTCTGTTTTAACATTTTTCTTAGGAAATGTTAAGAAAACAGTGAACATCTTCCAACAGCAGAAACAACAACAAAATGGAACATAACATTGATTTATTTTTCATTATTATATAATAATGATAATAATGAATCAATGTTATTATATTATATTATACAGAAAATTCTCATGGTGGAACAATTCACCATATAAAAGACTGAAACATATGACAACAAGAGATATGTTGAGCTGAAATATTTCACTAGAACAAGATTTTATTTAATATGATTTTATTTAATTATTTCTTTGGTTCAACGAACAAAATAGAATACTTCTGCACAGCATAGGTGGAGAACAGGACTAACGGTCACAGTTTGGTATGTTCTGAATAATTAAAGAAGAACTTGCCTTTGGTGTTTGCATAAAACCTTTTTGCATTTTTGGGAAAAAAGAAAATTGTGCATAACAAGGCTAAGCTGCCTGCTTTTATTACCTTCAGGCAGTGTCCTTTTCACTTTTGTTGTATATCAAAGTACAGTAAATATATTGCAACAGAGCAAAATTAAGCAGCTGGTAGGATTTAAACGACATGAACACATCTAGGCTCTGTAAAACACCTATTTATTCAATTTGTTATTACCTCGTAGCCAGCTCTGTCATTAATGGATGTAAAAGAAATTAACTGGTTTACATGTTGGGTAAAATTGTAAAGCCAGACAAGGATTGCTGTCAACTTCTGTTTTAAAACACAGAAAAAGTATGAACTCTATATCAATTTCCAGGTTTTCTCATTTAGTATGACATCCTATAAAATTTACAGTTCTCAACAGAATGTGGGTAACTATGTGTTGTAACACATACATGTTACAATGAAATAGTTTCTCTGCATTTAACTAACGCCCTGGGTGGTCAGTGGGCAGCTGTTATTCAGCGCCCAGGGAATTGGCACTAACTGTCCTGCTCAAGGACCAACCTGGTGGCTGGGATGGGATTCAAACCAGGAGACCTTTACATGTATTTTTTGAATAATTCAGATAATATTATTAATAATTAATTAAACACATATAGGCTTCCTCTTCTTTTAAGTCAGCACAAATCATCAATGGGACCAGCATGACTGCAAAGAAAACATCTTTGCACATTTAGATCAGATATAATTCCCAGCCCAGACCAGAAGATGGCAAATTACAAAAAGGGCTTTATTTCCAGTATATGCTAATGTTTCAAGATGTGAAAAAGACCCACATACTGAATGCATCACACTATTTACAGCAAAAGCTCCCCAAGCAGAAGTCACTAATTTTTATTTCATGAGAACACGTGAGGCAATTAACACTGATTTCAAAGTGGCATTGCTGAACATCTTTGGGAACTTTTTAACATCCACACTAAAGTTTAAACTGAATCTAATTAAGACATTACTTGCTAAATTTCTTGTTTCTTCTAAAAATGAAATGAGTATGTGGCTAGAGACCTCAGTGCAAATTACCCTTTCGTCTTATGTGGTTGTGTATATAAAATATTCAAAATGGTTTCACCAAATATCTGTTTTATAGAGTTGCAAGTCTACCTGTAGGGGCACCATAGAGGGCTGGAAATCTAGTACAATGGCAGGGGGCCTATGGCTTACAGAGGCCTGCAAACTTTAAAACCTTTAGCTCATGGTGACTCTAGTGAATCATCAGGGGAATTTTCGGCAAAAGTGTTATACTGTCTTAAAGGTGTACATTTTTTGTTTATAGACAGTTTCTTCTTTGAAATGTTCCATCGATAGACAATTGCTTTGTGTGCGAATAGTCTGGCATATCAACAAGGGAAATGCAGATTTTCTCTTAAAAGTCACTTGGAGCTTTTCCTCATGTTATTCTATCCAAAGTCAGAAGGCACTGGGTCTGCTCAGCATTTCATACATGCCTCAGTTCATGGATGATTGTGGGTTGCTTGTGTTTTAAAGCAAACAGGGCAGACAACAGTAGTATAATAAAAGTTTTCTCTGTTGATTCTTTAGACACTTTTTCACAATATTCCAGAGCCAGAGCTCTGTTTTTCAAGTGTCTATGTTCCAAGTTGTCATTAGTTTTCCGAATACATTTTCTGGTCCATCTGAACTGTCTGCCATCTGTTGTCTCCACAATGGAAGATCTGGGCTGTTTTGCCACAAATTTGACCCTAGCTGAATCCCAGCTGTCTCCTTGCTGTATAAGAACCCTTTCAGCAGGCTCCAATCCAAGCAAGGGTCGTGTGTTACAATCAAAATGTAAGTTCTGTTTCCATTGCTTCTTTCCATACATGCAAACTTCCAGCTTGAAGAATCAGCAACTTTGGTGCTGTGGGAAGGCTTGTTCTCAGTCATTTTCCCCATTTAAAAACTAAAAGCAATTTTTTTCCTTTCTTTCTTTTCTCCTACCAGTCAGAAAGATCTCTCCAGAGTGAATTCACAACTGGGTATTTATTCATGATTTACAATAACAATTAAAATGCAAAAAAAGATTAAAAGCTATGCAGGAGACAATCCAATAACCTCCAGAGAGGTGTTCGGTGTGGATCTTAATTATATGCTTTGGCCTTCTTCATCATGGTGAACATGTGAAGTGGTCCAACTCCACCTCTGTTAAGGGAAGGATTTTCCACTTTTGGCATAAATGGCTTTTATTATCCCCTCCCAATCCACTGATTAGTGTAGACCCATGTAAACACTCTAAGTGAATGAACAGTGCCAGTTTTTCTGTGTGCCAGTGACTCCCTTAAGTCTACTAAAGACAAGTGTGGAATTGTAGCTCAGTAGGTACTGTTGCTTCACACCTACAGCCTACAGAGTTATTGGTTTGAGTGTGCCTCTTAACAGTGTGCATGGAAGTTGCTTGTGGTGTATGACACGCTCAAAATAGGCTGATTTAAAATGCCACAGATGTCAGTATGGTTTTTACCTTAAAGAAAGACCACATTGCAGTTTGCAAAACAGAAAATAACACAACCAGTCTATTAAGTTACTTAGGAACGACAGCAATAACTTTTAACAAGAGTGAGCAGGAGAAATGCCCAGAACATTCTTCTGTACCCAATATATCTTTTTTGGGCCAACCATGCCCTGTGATGGTTAGTGCCCTGTCCAGAGGATACCCTGTATTGTCTTCTAAGATACATGGGATATGCTCCAGGGTACCTCACACAAGATGTGATGTGATTGGATTGTCTGACATTTGGCAGTTTTCTATTGCTGCTGACTGCAACTGTAATTTCCATCCTACCATAAATGTACAATGGTTCCAGTGCATATTTACATCACAACTAATTTGTCTTTAGTTACACATCATATTTTTTAAAGGTATTGTTTGGCCTGGGTAATTCTGCATTTTTGCATAATGTGAGACCTGCAATGCCAAAATAAGCTGTTGTTAAAAGACTAGTTCTACGTTTGTTCATGTTTAATAAGCATGATTTATGAAGTACCTTCCATAACCTCTGTTGCCATTAGTGATACTACAACATCCTCTAACACAGGAGTCTGCAACGCATTGTTCTGGATCAACACACGGCTCTTCCACTCCTCTGCAGCACCATTCCCTATAATGGGAGAGGGGTAAAAAATGGCTATTTTAAAAATGAAGGTTGTAGACCCCTGTTCTAATACAAATAAACCACAACACACAGGATCACAGTCACCGTAAAATTACCTGGGATCGGCTAACAATCCATCATTGCTCCAGTATCCAAATCCCTGTGTCATTATTGACATCATGAAGCCTGTTACTTATTGTACGCCTAATTATCAGCAACCTTGGTCATTAGTTTAGAACCTCTTGTTTGGCTTAGTTTCATGCCTGTCACCATCCTTCCTTTTCGTATACTAACCCCGGTGCTTTTCTCATCATGAACTGACTTCACATACTAACAGACCCCTTTTGTGTTTCATTGTTTTTTTTTTTTTGCTTTGCTACATTGAGAAAATTAATTTCAGAATTCTGCTCTCCATCCAAATGCAGGATGAATACACTACAAAAGGGAACTAGAAATTTGGCACTAAAGATGCACAGTGCTTGTGGTTGCACTGGACATAAGGGATACACTGAAGTAGAGGGAGTGCAGGTAGCACAGAGCAATAGGAAACTAGGAACTCTAGATAGGGTAACAAGGGAATAAAACTCAGTATTCTTACCCATGCACTTCAAGTACAGCACTTCACAATGACTGAAATCAAACCTACCCATAATAAAGAAACACACAGGCAACCAGACACGTGGAGGCACACGGTCACATGAGGTAATGAGGGAAAACAAAGCCAAGAAAAAAATCTAACTAGGAAACAAAGAGAACATGACTCATTTACTAGGGGGCGTGGCCTTGCCCCTGGGCCATTGGTCCAAGCATCACACTTACAGTTCATCAGTTATTCCTTATTTTTTTATTCAATGACTAATATAAAAAAATAATCCAGTGTATGTGGCAAGTTTCTGTAGGTGGAAGCAGGATTTTAAAAAGAAAGTTTTAATGTTATATCTAACAACAGGTTTACCAACTTTATGGCTCATCAAAATGCCCTGTATTCATGCTGAGGTGCCCTACTGTATATTTTATTTTGACGGAGACAGATGTTCAATACCTTTATTATCTCTTGGAAATAGAACAAGATATTTCCAAGAGATAATTCACTTGGAAATATCTTGTTCTGCATAAGAACTACTATATTTAGAACACAAAACAACAAGCAGCCTAAGTTACTGATGCTAACATGATTCAAAGTAAACATTTGCATACGTACTGATCTGACAAAAAAAAATGTCCAGAATGTTGTTTTCGCAGCACCTTTACAACAATTATAGTATAATAGCCTATAACAGTTTTGCACAGCATCATAACAGTAATTACAGCATTCTAGTTTACAACAGTTTGCATCTTATACATAATATAACAAAACATTATATTCGACAAACAAAATGCATAAAGTGATGCAAAATGCTCACATAAAGGTTTGGTTTTCTGCATGTAAATATGTTCATTTCAAGCAGCAATAAAGAATTAATTAATTAATTTGTGTTTTACTGAGAACATAAAAGGATTAATAACTGTAAATGAGTGATATTTTCCAGAGAACATCAGAGCCAGTGCAGAAGTGTTAAGCTCTTTGGTAAGAGCCTGAACACTGCCAAGTGCTCCACAGAGCTCCACAGAAGAGCTTTTCTTCTAGTGGTTGTTAAACTCCTCTCATTTTCATATCACTACTTATATATTCTTCTATATTTACTATATATACTGTATTATTTTGTAATATTGTATTTATTGTATTGGTGTGGCTCATTCTTTTTATAAATATGTATTTCTTTGTTTCTTTCTCATGTCAAGTCTAGTGCAGCTGTATTCAAGCAAAGCAATTTCCCCCTGGGATTAATAAAGTTCTTTGAATCTTGAACTTCAACCGTGATTCCCTCTCTGTTTTTCTGCTGCAGTTGTGTTGGTCGTGGTGTTCGGAATATGTTGGGCGCCATTCCACACAGACCGTCTCATGTGGAGCTTCATCACACGCTGGACCAGCGAACACCTTGAGATGTTCCAGTATGTCCACATCATCTCCGGAGTGCTGTTCTACCTCAGCTCTGCTGTCAACCCCATCCTGTACAATCTCATGTCCTCTCGCTTCAGGGAGATGTTCAAGGAGGTGATGTGTCGTCACAGGAGACGTACAGTGGCCAGAAAACACTCCCTAAGCGTGACCAGAGTAACCATACGCAGTACCCTGTGTGAACTCCCCTCTAGCAATAGTACACCTATCTTAGAGGGAGAGGACTGTAACATTTTCGTGGATGGCAGCCAGGATCAGGAGACCACCCTAACTTAGAGGGAGAGGATTGTAACATTTTCATAGATGGCAGCCAGGATCAAGAGACCACCCCAACTTAAACCAGTCATGAAGTTAAAAAAAGAGCTAAGAATTCACTGGTTATTGTCAGCATTTGGTTATTTATGCCTGCCATGTAATGACTTATTTCTCATTCTAGAGTTACAGGTATTTTTCATTAAAAGTGTACTGTTTGTCTTATATTGTAAACAATGCAAAAATGTGCTTTTTGAACAAAATTACAAATATTGTCGTTTTATGCTGACGTTCATCATAGTGATGTTATTGGTTTTGCTTAATTTTATATAACTAACTGGAAAAAAATTGTCACAAATGTTTGTAGAAACGAGACATCTAAAGGAAGGAATGGTTATGTTTTGGATAAGTGTGGTGTCCTATAAACAGTTCCAAGTGTTTTTGTGAGGACTGTCCCCTCTGTTGCCTGGGATAAGCTCCAGGGCCACAAAACCATGACCAGGATATGTGGTTTGAAAATCAGTGAGTTCACTGACTGATTTAATCATACATAAATATAAGTGTCAATTTTTAACATGAAGTTGTCAAATATCAGGTATCATGTGGAGACAAAGACAAATTTTTCCAAAAAAAAAAAAAATTGTATTTATTTCAAATGTATACTAAGTCTATCAGTTAAAATTATATTTCTGTAAAAATCCAGAAGACATTATGGTATGTGGCCTTTATCTCTTGTTGTGTGTTTTGAGTAAGCTAAGGAAGACTGGTTTTTTTCCCCATATACCTGTAGCGCACATTAAAGCACCAATCCGTGAACCCTGAGCACGTCTTGTGTCACAAGGCCTGTCATGTGACTCCGTATCAGTGATGCAGAGCTTGTCACACTATTATTGTGAGAACTGAAGCTTTATAAATAGGTTACCGCTATCCTAGTTTTACGTCAGCCTTCACTTGAACATGGTGGTGCTTCAGGGCAGGAATGGGTCATACCAGACAGCTGATGGAAAAAAAAAACTTGTTCTGCCCTCTATCAATAACAAAGCTCCTTAAATACTCTATCACTGCGTTTCTTTTCTGGGCATGCTGGTTAGTTTGCCTAGCAATCAGTGATTCTGCATTATCTGTCCTGTATGTAGCAGTACTTTCACACCTCCATTATCATACTCTCCAGTATGATAATGGAGGTGTGACAAATTAACAACAGAGCAAACTAATATGTTTCATCACCTGACTTTGTCTGTTCTGAGATGGACAACCATCCTTTTCTACTGTGGGAGGTCTTTGTCTTATTGGAAATATTTAATATTTAAGAAATGTCTAAAATTGATGAGATATGACATCACGTATTGCAGTAGAGTCCTATTGACGGCAATAATTTTGATATGGATACCTCAGATATTTGGGAAAATGTACATGAGTCTTATCAAATGTGTATACTTTAATAAAATCAATAGCAAAAATGTCAATACCTGACAATGGCATTTACTGAACTTCTCAGTCTTAACAGTTCCAAACATTTAAAGGACAGCTGCAATGTAAATCTGGAATATAATCATGATTATACAAGTACATAGGAGTGTGAAACCTGGTTCTGTCACAAGCACTGAAGTGAAACAGCAGACAGCAAAATTCAATAAAATTAAATGATATATACAGGGGGTTTATAGTCTTTTTAAAATGATAAACTAAAACCCATTTTAAATCTAAATCCTAAATGTAATTTACTTGTACTTACAAAAAAATCATTGAAATGACTTCCCATATTCCACCATACTAATGGGCACAATTAAACCTCATTTTAGCAATTTATGTCTCATGTCCACCCATCTGGCTCCAGTCAAACTCCCAGTAAGAAGAGACTTGACAAGGTTCATTATCCATGGTATAAGTTGTTGACTACCAGCTCATCAATTATTATGGTAATGTCAGTCATAACATTCCATCCAGTTCTGTGTTGTTACTGTGGGATGATGAAGGTAAATGTGTTTATGGGTCTGCTTGTTGTTGTTTAGGAATGTCCTGTAATGAATCACTGTGACCATGTTATACTCTTCTGTATGCTGTGTGTTTCCCAAGATAAGACCCAGACTGATTCAAATAAGTGATTATTGAAAATAAATGGATGGAGAAGAGCCAGGAATGCACTTACAATACATCATTGCGAAGGTTTCACATAAATACAATTCAAGCTAAGACTATATGTCCACCTCATGTTTTATTGTGCCTTATTTATACGTTATCTGGAAAAGCATGTCTGAAAATTACGATTTTAAACAAGCCCGTGTTTTAAATTAATTAATTAATTAATAGGTTTTCTAGCTTCGAAATTATGCATCTCAACAGTCCAGCAGTCTCCAGGTCAAAGACACATCTGTCATAAAGGCCTTGGTCGAAACATCTGGGACCTGTTATTGCGATGAGATTATGTTCCAGTTACAGAAGCCACAAAACCGTAGCACTGTATGGGGGTAAAAACAACCATTCATCGCCACGCAATTCAAGTTAAGATGAGGTAACAAAAGAAAAGACAAAAGCAGTGCACATGCATTTCCATTACTTTAAGACTGCTTGGCAGCAGGCTGACATCATACACCATAAAATATGCCACAACAGGCAATTTTAACACATTATAGAGTAAAACTGTTTCATCTACTGTAACCAACTTAAGCAGATAGATCATGACGATAAAGTGGCAACAATGTGATAATCTTATAGAAATCCATTGTCAAAAAAAGAAATAACTTTTAGAAACAGAAAGTGTAAACACAGTCGGCCCTGACTAATATAGTCCCCTAGGCAAGAATTTAACTGGTGCCCTTTACGTTACAACCAATTCCACCACCAATTACTCCGTTCATAACCAGTGGCACCCCTATGGCTGGACGGCACCCCCAGCATTTCTCTATACGGTCTATGCCCAGGGCCGGCTCTGAGTGTACATTAACTGAAATTTAAGTACAACTGAATTATCAGTTATATAAGAATGCTGTGAATTACCATTTTCTTGGGTTAACCTGAATTATTTATCATATGGTATGTTATCTGTGGTGGGTTGGCGCCCCGCCCTGGGTGTCCCCTGCCCTGCGCCCTGTGTCTCCTGGGATGGGCTCCAAGCTTCCCACAACCCTACCTTGGGATTAAGAATGGATGGATGGATGGTATGTTATTATTTAAATTAATCTATTTTAATAGTTGAAATTTTATGTTGTATGAATTCATGTGTATTCTGAGTTGTGTAAAACTATACTTTAATTTTACAATATGTTGACAGTAATATTATTAAGGCAGTGATAGTACATTTAGACTATATTGTTTTGTGAATATTAGCAATGTTGCTTCAGTTGATGTTAAACATTTTAATTTTCTGTTTTGACTTCCATTTTTGTTTCAACAAGTCAGGTTTCTGTACATGAGAACGTGACATGCCGCATGCCAAATTTCATTACAAAATAAAACTGTTGTTCTTTAACAATGAAGAACTATTTGTTCAGAAATAACATGTGACTGTTAGAAACCAACTGCTGTTTAACATTCATTGTTATTTTTCTCTTATTTACATTTATTCATTTAGCAGATGCCTTTGTCCAAAGCAACTTACAATGAATAATAGAACACGTGCATGTCACAAACGAGGTCAAACAGTACCAGAGAATCTAATTAACAGCAAGTGCTGTCCTATCATCAAAGTTCACACTATTTCATCAAGCAACTGTCTCAAAAGTCATTCAAGGGAAAGCATAAACATATAAAGTGTAAGTCTTGTGTAAACTACAAAAACATTTACAAACGAACTAATTATTAATTACGAACAAATTACTTTAAGTACTGTACACAACTGTCCGGTGGACTACTGTATTACACCATTTGCACAAACATGTTTATGGAATATTGGTGATTACTCAATGCCCTTTAATTAAAAAATAAAATTTAGAATAAAAATGTTCTGTTATGTAACCACAGTGGATCCAGAAAGTAAACTGAAACAATGTTAAGTGATGGTTTGTAGCCTTGTGTAACAAACTCCGTACACCATGGACAAAGGCGAGCTGAGTCTACGTGCAGGAAGGGATTTATTCCAAAACACAAAGGCTCAGTACAAGAAAACGTAGCATAGACTTGGATCATTTAACAACAATACAGTAATACAACAACTGGCAAGGAAGTGAACACAGTGAAGGGCTTAAATGCACATTGAGAACAAGTGAGGACAGGTGAGGTACATCAAGACATTAAACAACTAATTATCCAATTACAATGACATTAACATGGAACCAAAAGGGCGACATCTAGGGGACATGAGGCATGATGGGAGGTATGACACCTTGTATGACTATTGAATTTTTTAAGCAAAGCAAAAGTAATTAATTTGCATTAAGGTGTTGATTACACACTGAAAGACATTTGTTACAAAATAATCAAAATTTGTGCATTTAATCTCGTTGAGAATTAAAGTCTGAATATTTACAGAACTGAACATATTAAATTAAATGTTGGATTCAGGATACCTAGGCACTGAAGGTAAGAACAACTGGTCTTTATTCACAGTACTCTGTTCACAACACTTGGTGTGTTTATTCACAGAAATCCATTCACAATACTCACTGTTTATTCACAGTACTGCATTCACAGAACTTTGTATCTTGCAAGTTGTTCTTGTCACTGGGGGAGATGGACATAGAGCATCTGCCTATTTACCCATCACTGCTGCGGTGACAGTTTTCTATGTGTCTGCCCATCTATACAGTTCTGGGATTTCCCTATTACATCAGTGACATAAATGTAATTCCATTCAAACCACATCATACCGTTTCAGAACATTCTTTTCAAACCACATGTGTCGCTTTTCTGGTGCAACAAACTTGAGGTTTTTGTAGAAACATAACAGCAAAGCAACAAGATCAAACAGGAAACATCAAAGATAACTAAAAAGAACAACACAAATAAACTGAAAAAAACTAACAATGGAATTAATATGAATTGCATAACAGAAAAAAACCACTGAAATTTAAAAGTTATGTATGATTAATGATGATACTAGTTATAATTTTTTTTAAATGCTGTTCCTACTAAATCTTTAATTAGCTAGTATCTCAGATGATTAATCCATTCATTGTTTAATTTGCTGAAACTCATTTTTGCAGTGTTCTACTAATACCTTGCTATATGTTTTTCAGAGTGCAATCTGTCAAGCAACTTGCTGTGGAATATTTATCACAATTACACCTGCTAAAATTTGAGGGTGAAGTGTCCTACAAAGCACAATGCATGGGAAAACATGTTAGCAGCTCATTAGCACTTGTAGCTCTGGTTGAAGAGCATTAGCAGAAGGTAGAACAAACAATAGGGAGCTTGATTGGAGTAAATTTGTTTCTATGACAACTGAACAGTGTTCTTCCTACAAACATCTCAGTGATATTCAACAGACCCTAAAACATGAAACAAAATAGTGGAAGGACATAAGGAAAGCTCAGAGAGCAAGAGGAAGGCTTTTGCTCTACCCACACAATAGTGGTTGAAGGTTTCTGTGTATATCTGACGTTAGGGGATTGCTTTAGGTTTTGTAGTACTACAGCTCAGTTGTGTCAAATTTCATCTAGTAACCTGTTGTTCTAAAAATGAATGACATTTTCCTTGTCATTTTACTCATGCTTGTTTTGCATGTCCAGCTAGTAGGTTATTATTCTGTAAGGCTGTTATCTGGGATGGCATGGTGGTTAGCACCATTGCCGCGCACCTCCAGGCCTGGGGTTCAATTCCTGCCTTGGGTCTGTGTGGTGGAGTTTGCATGTTCTCCCTGTCCTTGGTGGGTTTTCTATGGGTTCTCCAGTTTCCTCCAACAGTCCAAAGAGATGGGGGTTAGGTTGATTAGAGCCTCCAAATGCCTATAGTGTGTGTGCCCTGTGGTGGGTTTTAGGCAATACAGTTGAATTTATATTTCCTTATATGCCATAAAATACTTCCTAAATTTGTTTTCCATTTTTAACTGTCCACAATGGTCTTGCATTAGTTCTCAGTGGCACATTTTTTGTTGTCTTACAAAAAAGCCCTCTCATTTCCAACTACCATTCCACCACAGGACTGTAGCTTATTCCATGTTGAGATAATTGATCTAATCCCTGCTTGAGTTTCTTGGCTCATTTCATTATCTTTTCTCAGCTCTCCATTTGTGCCCTGCTGGCGTTAACTCCAGCACAGCATGACGTGCTTAAGCACATGAGAGCAGCTGAGTGCGAGTTTAAGCTCACATGCCACATGACACAGATGTGAAAATGTAATTTGTTTCCCAAGTAACAAGTAAAGCTCAAATCGTACAATACAAATGTCAAGTCAGGATAGCCAATCTGGAGACAATTCCCAAGTCAATGTGAGTCAAGTATACACCTTCGCTATGTAATATACATAGAAAGTGTACATATAGTGTTTTTCTACCTATGGTAAGGCATTACATTTGGAATATTAGAAACTACCCTCCAAAAACATCTGTGCATATTACATTAGTAAAGTAAATGACTCATCAGGTACCAGCCTTTGATCTTCAGGCTAACTTTTCTTAACTCTTTAACTTATTTATTCCATGGTGTATATATATCAATATATAGGTCTCCCGTTCACTCTTCTGTAGCTTGCATTGCTTTATAAAGGAACCCTACCCCTGATGGAACCTTGTCTCCATTGAGGTGTCTGCTGCTGCTCTTGTCACATTACCACTCATTTGCTGACCCATACATGAGTTAAAAGAAAATGTATTGAAACCACAAAGCTGTTTAAATTATATCTCTACTATGTGTAGTTATTTCTGTTAATGTTACTGTGCTTAGGGAGACTAAGGTCCTTACAACTTTGTAAAATCCAGTCCACGGTTCGCCTACTGATATGTTTCTCTTTAATCTTTCTGTAACCTAATTTCTCTCTTTCACTTGCTTTCTTTCCTCCCCTCCTCCCTCCCTCCCCCTTTGCTACCATAGTCTCATAGTCTGACAGCACACGCTGTCACTGAAATGTCACTATTTGATATTTTGTAATGTGTATAATGCATTATTCTAACCGAAGTTTAAGATTGCCACAGTTACATTATTCACATAGTTAAAAGCTCAAAAACAGTTCCGTCGAGAAAATTATAAGGTATGGCTTTGCCTAACCCCATATTTTGGCTTAATACAGTCATATCACTTGTTATTATTTGAGGTTATGACTGTATAAAATGTTATAAAAATATCAAATGCATTTTACTGGAAAGATTATATGCGTGTCCTCTTATGTCAGAAGAATGCAAGAGTCCTTGATTAACAACCTACAGAATGCTCCGCTTCAGAAAGTCTTGTTAATGAAATTGCATCTTCATGGTTCATCACATTTGAGTGTTAAGCTCTGCATGACTGATGTTTCACCTAAAGTGTAGCATATAATGTTTAGTAAACTGAGCACATGACTGTTCGCACCCAAAATTCCTTTCCAGATACCCAAATGTTTTTCCCAATTAGAACTGCACACTATGAAAGTGGATATGGGTTCTTTATGCATTGGGTAAAAGAAAAGTCATGTCAGAGTTTGTATAATCATTACCCTTACTTTAAAGTGAATAACTGACACGTCTGATTTTACATTTTGTTGTGTTCATTACATTCCTCTGAAGAAGTATGTGGTCACAACTTACAGCCTCTTACATGCTTCCTCTGAACATGCGGTTTCTGCTCAGAGATAATGTCGAACAAGCCTTACTATTTACCCAGCAGTATGAGTAAAGAGAGGATTTTAAGTTTTGCAGCTAATCAGGAGAACATGTCCACTGATTGCTGTTTGAGAAATAAACACCACTTAACCCATGGAATTTAAACAGAAAAGCTAAATTTTTCAATGCTTTGCACCATTTTTAAGTAATAAGAAATAAAGTAAAATCTTTTTTTATAAGAAATGAAGTAAAATCTTTTTGAGTGCAGTTATACAGAAGACGATCAAGTTACAGTAAAAACCAACAGAAAGTATCTGTCGACGGACTGTTCTTGTTGACACAGTCTGATCATGCCTTGCATTGCCTTTCTCAGTCACCTGATGAATAATTCCTCTTCTATTCTACTTACACTAATGTACGAACACCCCGGTCATCAAATGTATACTGCTAACTACAATTTCCAACCCTATTTACTGATGTC
>JABJVR010000087.1:2375020-2426966 GCA_025773905.1 Chitala chitala
ATATATAAAACAGGTTTCTGGACAGTCTACAAGGAATTTGTAATTATACAGTATAAAAAACCAGGAGGCATGAAGAATCACAGCAGGATGGTCAGAAGACACAAAAAGCCTCAAACCATGTACTAGACCACGTTCTGGAAGCCCTTGAGTGCATTAATCCCAACACCCGTGAGAAACCCCAAGAAACCACGCCCACAACATCTCCTACCACAACCACAACACAGCCTATCAAGCCAAGCATGGACGCCTGTCAAGTAGACAAGTTTGACACAATCACCGAAATCCAAAAAGAGCTACATCTTTTCAAGAATGGGTAAGCTAGGCCAGTGCTGTGACGTAACCCAAAACTCTTGCTCTCTCCTCATTCAGTCCTGAGATGACCTCTATTCATGACCTGACTCTGCCTCTTTTCTAGCCACTTTTTTTCTGGATCGTGTCCTCTGAGAAGATCGGTGAGAAAAAAAAAATCTTTCATTCTTCTTTACAGAACTCACTGCACTTTTCCATTTGGAGAAAAAAAAATGTGAAGAGGCTGAACTTGACAACTTGATTAGGTGCTGCACAGGCACGGTTGTATG
Source organism: Chitala chitala (assembly GCA_025773905.1). Classification (NCBI taxonomy): domain Eukaryota; kingdom Metazoa; phylum Chordata; class Actinopteri; order Osteoglossiformes; family Notopteridae; genus Chitala; species Chitala chitala. The sequence goes on from JABJVR010000087.1 coordinate 2,375,599, forward strand.
AAAATATGAAGATCTTGGAGAGACCTCGTTTGGGAGGGGACAGTTCACACGGTGATTCACGCTGCGTGGGAGCAGCTGGCCTAGAATTGCATCACTCTCTCTCAGATACATTTCCTTCCTTTGTCAGACATCATAAACTCCTTTTTATTCCACCGGTTCAGTGAGGCTGGGGCTCAAATAGAGGGAAAAGGTGACAAGGTCCTTTCTGTGCATAAATGAACTGCTAGATCTTGTTCTTGCCTGCAGGGGGTCAGTATCGGCCACATCTAAATAACAGTCCTCTGTGCCAAAGACAAGTTTCAGAAATTGGATTAAGGACTGTTGAAAGCTTTAGTTTTCAGCGCTGAGATGCACAAACTGGCTCTCAGCTAAGATCTATGGCTCAGTACGTCACACAGATATCCACACTAAGTGATTATTTCTGCTCCGTGGTATGGCTGTTCCAACAGTTCCTCGCAGTGTATGCGGCATGAAGATTACAGTAACAGAATGTTAGGTATCTGCGGGGAGGCAGCATATGCACGCTACGTTCCAGCTTCTGTGCCAACGTGCGAACACGGACTCCAGCAGCAATAAATAATCGGGTCAGTAAAGCGATAACAGCAATCCAGCGTGCAAGTGTCAGTCATTTCCTTCACGGGCTCCACAAGCCCCGGTGGTCACATTCTTCCGTCATGACCATAAAACACAGCTGTTTACCTTCCATCCAGGAGGCGTCCTCTACACTGTGTTTGTTTCTGAAGAAATGCTGCTACACGAGGGCCTGGTGTCAGCTGGCCTGAGCTGGCGCTGACTCTGGAGCAGGCGCTCTGACGAGGGTGTCCCTTCAGACGGTGTGGTCTGGGCAGCCAGAGGGAGGGAACTCATTGGCATTCTCCGCTTAGTGTCTGAGGCACGCTGACAGCCTCTGAAAGGGCTCATCCTGTGGGTCTGGTGGGAAAGCCAGGGCTGGCTGAATGAGGAATCAGACGCACACTCAAAAGAGGGATATGGAGAGCTGGGCCCACTTTACCACCGGAGCAGCACCTGGGTGCCCTACAGCAATGCTGGCTGGGTGGTGGGTCATTAGCACACTCCAATTATGGCTTCTAGTAGTAACCAGCTACCATGTTGTGTGTGCTGCTCATTTTTAAAGGCATCTCTTCTCCATCTGACCATAACAAGTATTTTAAATATCAAAGACAATGTCATTGTTCAGTTAAGTACAGTCATGTGTTATTTGCTTTTAAAATTATACATGCAGAACATATTTTTGAACAAATAACAGTGTATGTTTTTCAGTGACATCTACTAAATATAGATTTTTAAACTGTGCAGAAACTCAAATTCTTGCGGACAAAATTAGAACCAGAGCGTCGTTTACTAAGTTGTCTATGTACAGTACAAGACTTCAACGTGATATAAAGGGAGCATTTCTTCATGACCCCAACATCTTGATATCTTCCACACTTTGAGTGGGAGGAAGTCAGAGACTTGGGAGGAGGCTTCCTCAGGCACCGAAGAAAACAAGGAGAAGATCTGGACCAAGGCCACCAGGGAGGTCATCTAAACTTACAAACACAGAGACACAACAGTGAAGAAATAACTCTTAAAATGGACGTGCAACTTGAGGTGAAATATATATATATATATATATATATATATATATATATATATGTACATATATATATTTACTTCACATTCAGGCTGAAATCCAACAATTTCCTCTTTCCTGATGAGGGTACTGTCGTCTGTGTTGTGGAACTCAGGGTGAAAAGCATTTGGTCTATATAAACAGCAGATATGCAGATATACACAAACACAGACAGACACACAAGTGATACGAACAGGATGCATTCACTGCAGTTGACAAAGACAGGACATATTTTGTTTCTAAGTTGAATATGAGATGTTTTGGAGATAGCTTTATGTTTGAAGTGGTTCTCATTGAGTTGTTGTGGCCATTTTCCAGTTCAGTCATGCCTCAGTCTTTCAGTAAAAAAAAATGCAGAAAATGGCCTAAGAATATACCTGTGACATATTTCATTACCAAACTAAACAGACGAGGCACTGCCCAGGTCTTTGGCTTAAGCCCACTCTCAGCTGTACTTAAGACTTCAGAGACCAAAATATCTACTCCAGCCAGTGGAATTGCACAGTTTTACCATTGTAGACTCCTTATTTGACTTTTTTCTTTTAACATTAAACAAGAGGTTTATGAGTCCAAAGCTGGAAGACAGCCACAGGCCTTGTAATTATCCTGAACGTAATTAGGTTTTTTTGGATGAGTTGCTTAGTTGATAAAGTTTTCACAATCTGCTATTTAAGGCCGTCTGGGGACTAAGGTAGGTGTATCTGTAACTAGGACAATGTAACCTTTTGCTTCCATTATATGCACCCCTGAATGTCATTAAAAGATTGCTACCAAATATCCTCACACCAGAGGCAGCGATATCATGACAGGAAGCACAACATCTGCCTCTGTCTGCACTTCATGGTGAAACTTTGCTTGAATAAACAAAAAAAATGTAAAAAAATCCAAGTTTACCTTAGAGGTGTCTTGATGCTGAGTGAAGTGTTCATAAACAAAACGATATTACTTTTGATTCTCACGTTGTAGTAGTGGAATTCTGGTTCAAAGATTAGTGCAAAATGAAACACAGAACCTCACTTCTCAATACCACTGTAGCTCTGCGCTCTAGCGGCACTCGTTTTACATTGTTCAGCTAATTCTCCTCAGTCCATTGTGATGCAATGAGGCTTTTCTCTGAAATTGTCCTTAAACCCGGTGGATTTTCTGCGGCTGATGATGTCACACCTACTTGAGTGAAGGCAATATATAATGGCTGAATTGAAAAGAAAGTTTCATTCAAGGATTTACATGATATCTTTCACGAGAGAACAAACAGACATGGGATAATGGTTTGCCTCAGCAATTATGTTCCAGAATATCAACAGCTTTCACTGTAGACACATTTTAATTCAGACACAGAGTTTGAACTTTGTCCAATGTGGCTGCCCAGATCTTGTGTAACTTCAACCTTTATACTCGTACAATTCCTGTGGGACAGACAAAAGAAAAGCCACTTGTCTAATGCAAATTCTGAATTTCTGATTCAACGGAAAGCGCTTGAGTCTGGAACCAGACTTCTGACTGGGCCCCTGGCGGACAAGACAGAGTTTGCTATTGAGAGCAGTAAATTATGGTTCCCTGTGCCTACCACTATATATAAATATATATCCCCTGGCAACAGGCGGACATGAATTTCAGTGTCCCAGGAATTGGAAGTGGGACACCTTTTGCCTTAAGTGACCAACACTTGGGCATAGTTCTGTACCTCTACGTTTTTACATACGCTACATTAATTACCTTTACACATGCTGAAAACTACTGGCGTGTACACGTACCCCAGACTCGTCTGTCATTGGCTGGACACAGAATGGTTCATCATGCTGAAAAGAAGCACGCTGAGAATGATTAAATGCACATCTCCACCCACCCTGCACGTAAAAAAAAACACTCACATGCTGACATTTTGAGAGGCCGTCTTCCATAACAGCACTATATCTGTCAAGTGAAACACTGAATGCAAAGCCTGGAGAGGAGCCAGGCCTTGTCCGTGAACACGGACATAAATTGAGAACGTTAACGAGCCCACTTTGGAGCTGTCTGACGCATTTTAGGAGGCAAATACACTGCAAAGCGCCTCACAAAAAGGCATTGTGATAAACCTTGGCATTTTTCATTAAACCACCAAATAGCCTTCAGTTTTCCATTTGTCTTGCTGCCAGACACTGGCTGGACAAGCAGTTGGCGTCCCATCAGAAGTGGTTGCTCTCAGGTCTTTAAAGATCGTGTGGTCATGGACACTGGCTTGTGGAGACTGGGCTACAAGGGTGAAGGGAAAACTGGTGGTGCGGGCGGGGGGTCCTGAGATGTACCCTGTTTGTTCTTTTCATCTTGTTGCCTTACGTGTTGACGGTCATAAAAAAATCCTTATTTTTGGTCATGCTGACATGTATGCAAGTAAAAACATGACATATAATACTGTGCTTGAGTAGTTATTAGTGGATTTTCTTGTGTCACTGATGACCTCCTCAAGGGACCTTGGTATACCGGTGTACTTTCGAAAAGATTTTCCGATGCAATCTAAAGCTACTGCTTCCTACACATTCTTTACTGCTGTCCAAACCATTGTATATAGCACACTACAGTGATCATTGCCACAATCTTTTTCTGGCTTTTGAACATAATGACTATTCCTTCCTGTGTAACCCATACAAAGTCACTGAAAAGCACACATTTTAGCTACAGTCATCATATAAATAAATTTTGTGGAATTGATTTTTATTTTAGATAAACAGTGGTCCTTCTGTGGTCATTTCACTAAACATAAGTGACAGGACTTGTCAGACACATGAAAAACTGTTGGTAAATACAACACTCTACTGTAAGTGTTTTAGGCATTTGGGTTGATTTATAAAAACATTTGAAAGACGAAAGTAAAATAGTAGCAGGAGAATTTCCAGAAAAAACTAGAAGAGTTTTTCAACTTGTAGCCAAAGGTGTTAACTAAGTAATTAATCAAACAAGCAGTGATGCCATATATGGCATAGTGAAAAAGTCAAATAATGTTATTAACTGAAACAGAATTAGGTGTGAAGGGAAATAAAACTGGTAGTGAGACAACCACGCTTTAAATGTCAGTTTATGAAAGATGGAATAGTCTTAAAATCTTTCACCACGGCAAGAGCGAGCATAGCAACCAGGCACAATGAGGCCCAGCAAAAATTTACGGCCGATGGGTGTTTTTCCAGATGTGCATTTGATGCTCTTCTGGAGTTCAAACAAACATACAAACGTAGAAGCACAAACAAGCAGGCAAGGTGGAATTCCCAGGAATGTGGTGGTAAAAAATAAAGCGCAGATGTGTGAAGATTATATCCCTTCAAAACAGACATCCAGCAGTGCTCGCAGCTCAAACCTGACTGAACCCAACAGGCCCCTTGTACACCCATGTATCATGAGAAACGTCCAGACAAAACTGCTCTTAATGAAAGAGTTGCTGCCAAATAGCCATTTCTCCTGCATGCAAACAAAGCCCAGACACTCAATTATGGATGAGAATGCTGGGGTGTGGAATAATGGCAGCAGGTTCTCTGGACCGATAAGTCTAAATTTGAATTTTTTGGCTGTAACGAAAGCCAGTTTGTTCATCAGATGTGTGGAGAGTGGTGCAAGGATGAGTATCTGCAGGAAACAGGTAAGCATCGTTGAGGTCAGTGCAGGTTTGGGGTTGCACATCTGCAAACAAAGGTGGGGATTTAGTCAAAATTAGTGGCACCTTCAATGCACCAAACCACAGGCACCTTCTTATTCATCACACAATACCATCAGGATCTCCAATCTGATTGGTCCCTAATTCATTCTACAGCATAGCAATGCACCCCAAAACATACAGACATGGTCTTAAAAACCTAACATTAGTGGAAAAACCAACAGGAAGCCCTGCAATAGACGATGTGGACCCCACAGAGCCCTGACCTCAATGCCACAGAGTCAGTGTGGGATTACATAAACAGACTGAAGCAGATGAGAAAACCATAGTCTGAACTGTGACAGATTGTCTGAGATGCCTGGAACAACCAACCCTCAGAACCAACTGAAAAACTGTTCAAGTGTAACAGAAAACATACTGGCATAAAGGCAATGGGTGGTCATAACAAATATTGATTTGTTTGCAGTGCTTTCTGTTTATTTCACTTGTTTCAAATGTATTTTTTTAATAACTGTTCATGGCATTGTTTTTGTACATATCCTGATTTAACATAATTTTTTCAGAAGTCCTCAAGACTCTTGCACAGTATTATATGTGCATCTCAATTGTTTGTAATAAAGTTCAAAAACAACTCCATAATTTTATTGGCATGTTTAAAGAGAAACACCTGCAAAATGTTTCTGAAGTTACAATAAATAAACATGTCTAAGTTATGAAGACACCCGGGTAATATAGAAAACTCCTGCAGTAATACCGAATTGCCTTAGGTGTTCTGATGTAACACAACAGAGTCGTCTGAGAGTTTACAGTGCACCGTTGACCAGTTTTGGAAATTACCGTAGTCTACAAATTCCATAAATGTTCACATACCCATTTGGCATTTTTCCAACTATGCCAGTAGTAATACTGCTGTACAGCAATATCTCCAAGTAGTTTCAATGTTTTGCATTGTCTGGCTGTACAATTCACACCCCTTTGTAATACACATCTATCATCAACACCTCTTGTTTAATATCCAGGTTCACGTCTCTTGTTTGTGACAATAATGTATAATGGAAATTTGTAGCTAATGAGTCTTTGCGCAAATTGTTTTTATTTATTGTGATTTACATCAATTAATTGTAAGCACATTCTGGGTTCACTTTCTCCCTGCTAGTAAATGCGGATAGTTAAGTCATACCAGAAAAATATCATTTTTTGTGCATATAACTAAACAATCACATAACATTGTTATTTATAAGTACAACACAGTGGTCTGTAGATACTGTTTTTCTGTGATAAAAACAAAGGTTTGGTGTAGATATTGATGACTTCTGAAAAGTGGACAGCAAACAAAGGAGCCTCAGTGTACATATATGCAGCTTGAGACCAACTTGAAGGAGGTTGCACTGTAAACTTTGAAAGTGGCACAATGTGAATACATTAAATCAATGAGCAAAACATTACTGATGTCACTGTATCATTTGTAAAATAACTGGGGAATCAATCATATGTCATACACATTACACATTAAGCATTACACATTTGTGGTTATGTTTTGTTTTTGTTTATTAATTTAAACTGATTTCATCCTTAATTTACATCTAAGTACAGCTTAGATGTTTCACCTTTACGTCTGTCACGTGCTGTATTATCTTACAGGAGAGCAGGGATTTGGAATTTTAAGTGTCTACGAAAGTCAAACAACAGTAGACCCTACTTTACAGCCTCTTTTTTCAGACTCTGTCAGGAGATGAGAGAAACTGGTGATGTCTTCTCATCTATATGTGGGTCTCAGCACTGTCTGAGCAGCATATCATCTGCTCAGACCTGTCTGGGCACACGCAAGTGCCTGAAATGAAGCCAGCCGGGTGATCAAGCAATGATGAAACCACAGGGAGAAAGTTTTCACATGATGTCACTGCCGCACAACGGCCCCAGCATGCCCGTCTGCCACCCTCTCTCCCCACCAGCCTTCTCCTGGGTCCCCATCCTGGGATGATTTCAGAAGACAGTAGAGCTAACCCCCATGATGGCCTGAGCGACCATCACCTCAGTGAATGCTCATGCGCACCTGGATATGCGGACCGCAGCTGCTGTGCTCATTTTCATTCCGACTGCCTCTCCTTCGCCCCGAGGCCCGCCTAACGGCCCGGAGAACCAGAGGAGCAGATGAGCTCACGTCAGACTAATAACAGCCATCGATATTCTATTCCATTTGAACAGACGTGAGAACACTGTCAGTCAAAGAACAGAAACAAACAGGTCTCAAGACTTACCAAAAATTTCCACTCTCTTACTCTCTTAACACACATACACAATGAGTCCTGATTAAGCATATGTATGTATGCATGCATGTATGTAGACTCGTACATGTGCGTGTTCTTGTGAAAGCTTCCCTTCGTGGATCCTCTGTGTCTGCACAACAGACTGTTTTCCAAGTACGTTCCTTTGCACAGTGTCGAAGCGTTGCACATAGCTTTGCATTTATACATTAGCAAGGAAGGGCTTGCCTGCGTATTTTTCCTAAATTTCCAGCAGTCGAGCAAATTCAATTTTAAAAATAAATAAGCAGACGAAAAAATTACACCACCGCTGCTGTTTGAGTTGGCGGCTGCTGGCAGTGCGAAGGCCTGTATACAGTAAACATCGCTGCTAGGCCCCATCTGATCTCAGCTCGCCCGCTTCTCCACTCAGATGGCTCCGGTCGCCAATGCTGCCTACATCCTCCTCTGGCCTGTTCAGACTAACCGCTCTTACTAAAGACCTGGCCGATCTCTGCCAACGCTCCACTTCCAAGCCCACAGACCCGGTGACCTCCCCTTTCTGCCAGGGTATTGCACCTGGCACGTACGTGACAAGGGTTCCTGCCCGAGGCATGTGGTGCAATGCCCTCCCCTCAACCCCAGCACAGGGCACGGGGTAAACTGATAATGTGCAAACCAAACAAGCGATTAATATCTGCTTTCAGCACAACATAAAGACGTTGCACATTAAAGACCAAGGCAGATGAGATGGCTCCCTCATACATATACCTAGAAGCTGCCAAAAGCCCATTTCATTACTTCTGACTGGAAACCACAAGGCAGACCCTTGTTTAGTCTCATATTTTGGTTTCCAGTTGTGGCACATGTGGGTCCTCACAGCACCAGCCAAATTAAGCTCTGCTACCTGAAGCCGCTCCTGTCACTGTGCCGCTGCTCCATCTGCCACAGATTAGCTACCACACTCATGCACAGCATTTCCACAGTGAGATTTAAAGCTGATAAACAGAAGTTTACAGACATGTTTTACTTTCACAGATGTCTGTCAAGCCCTCTTTGTCAAGCAGAACACTTTTAAATAGCCACTTTAGAACTGTTAAGCATATATATACTAAAATATTGATTAGTTCACTGGACATGTCGATTTAATCAATTAATCACAACTGCAGCTCCAGTGCATTTCTGTTTCAGTACTTTGCATGTTTTAACGATTTGTTAAGCAACCGTGAGTCTAAATTACGGCAGCTAAGTTTCACTGCAAAGTCAACCTACACTTCAACAAACAAGTGTTTATTTTTGTGATTTATAGTGAAAATTAAGATTATCAATATAAAATGTATACTCACACATTTTAGCCAATGTTGTGCAGTTTAATGCTTTGCTGCATAAATGTATTATATATTTGTGTTGCACGTGGTTGTTAAAGCTTTCCAAAGTACTTGGGCTAACTGCTAGGACGGGTATTATGTGAACAGACATCTAACTGTCTGTGAATTTAAATTGTAATTATGGTTGCAGAAGAGACTACATGCATATTACAGTGTGAATAGTGAGACTGCATCTTTCTACGCAGCTGTCCTGACAGGTCATCTGAATGCATCATTTTGACGCAGTACAAGATAATGCAGAGCTTTCAGTGAAAAGGCAGAGAGAGGCATGGTGACTCTACTGTTACGCCATATCAGGCCACTTGTCTGACAGGCACTGTTGGGCACAGTCTGATGCCCTAAGTGGCAACCATCTGCTGGGGAAAGGACCACAGTTCTGATGGGGGGGGGGGGGCACAGAAGGGAGGCCATGTCTCAGCTTTTCAATATGATCTTTCCAAAAATTTTTAAAAAGCAACAGAAGCAGTGTTTGGCAGGTAATGTGTGCTGTTGCTTAATATGAATTTGGCTTGTTAAGTGACCCAGTGCACATTAGCATGTGCACATGCTTGTCACGGAATACACACGAATACACTTTGCTCACACACTCAACGCCGCTGGCTCATCATGTAAACAAACATCTGCCAGCAGTCGGGGGCCCACTGCAGTTGCATTCGCCATTTTTAAAAACTTAACATCAATTTTCCAAATTCTGTGGGGTGAAGAAAGAAAACGTTTGGATTTTAGTTCTTCACCATTAGGCATGAAAGGATGTGTGAACACGCCTCACTACTATTTTACATAATCCTTTAATGAATAAACATTTTGCCAATGTCCCCAGACTGCTGAGAACATTCTTTATTCAGGAAGGTCATTAATATTCATTTGTTCTGTGAATGCTCATGTAGACCTTCCAAAATCACAGCAAATTGGAAAGATGTACACTTCCCAACATCACCGCTATCAACTAACAGGCATAGCATAAAGCACCAAATAGACGTGAGCTGTGGATACAGGGTCTAATACAGCTGTTAAGCTATTAGGCAGCATGCTGAGGGAACACCCCCCCGCAGATGGTGCTTAACAGCCTGAACAGCTACATTAAAACACCAAACGTCTCTGTCCTTTTCAACAGAAGCGGATGACAAACAACAAAATGAAAATAAATGACCACAACAGCTTCCCAAATTGAGATTTTATCTTTCCAAGACGCTCCGTCGCATTCTGTTTGCGCTGTCTCTTCTGTGTTTGTGATGTGAAAGGCAGCGACGGGAAAAAAAAGACTTCATTGGCATTTAAAAGGAGCAAATGTATGATTCAGGGACAAAGGTGTCTTTCACAGCACTCCCTTGACATATAAGCTGTCAGGCCTGAGGAGCTTCCTGTAACAAACCTTGTGCCGGTGATAAAGTCGTATTCGGTTCCAGGGTGCATCTAGGGCACTTCTGGGAATCTGCAGCCAAGCCACCAAGAGGTTTATGCGCTGCCTGGCGGGCCACCTTGGGAAAGGTCCCTGGAGTTTACCCATACACCACCGTGGAGCCTGGACGAGTCCCCGTCACGTGGAGTGCACAAAGCAGCAACTGCTTGCAGCTGCACCCTGCAGACCTGCGCCTGGGATCAGCAGAGCAGCATCCCAAAGACGGCCATTTCAGTGTAACCATCCGTGTAACCTGGAGGTGCAGAAGCAAAGAGGGATGGGTGCAGAGGCCGCAGTCATTGGTAGAGCAGGAGCATGCTTAAACAAGCTCAAACAAGAGCGCAACATCGGCGCACTGTGGGCTTAAGCAAGTAGCACCAGAAAGGCAGATTAGAGGACGGAAGGGTCCCGTGAGGACAGGTATGACAGTAATAAGTGGCGTGATAACCAACACTCAGCAGGGAGGAAATAGAGGGGTTCTGTCACTGAGAGCACTGCAGAGCATGTCAGCAGCTCTGCTCATTGCTTTCGTAATTACATCTCTGTACTGCTTTCCTCTGCCTTGGCAGTCCACCCTCCAACCCCGCCGTCCGCCCCCCACCACCCAGCCCACCTTCTGTCTTCCTGATACGTGTCTGGATGAAGCCATCAGAACAATCTGTCACTAGCGGTGTCGCGTGACACATCGACTCTGTTCAGGCGAGCGCGTTTCCAATCGCTGACATTACTCAAGAAAAAACACGTCAAAAAAGAAAGAGCTGGAGGGAAATAAAGTGCCACCATCTCAAATATTAAAGTGCTCTGTGACAATAAAGGCAAAAATGTTTTCCCCTGTATCAAAGTGTCTTTCTCTGGTGTCTGTAGAGTAGTAAAAATATACGAGCTATTCCAAAAGTTTTGGTTATATTATTACATCTGTGTAATTACGAGCCTCTATTAAATCCAAGCCTTAGTGACATGCAGCTCAGCAGTTCAACAATAAACAGTAACTCTTACAATAGGACGAATGACCACCTTCTACTAGCACTGGGGATATGTGCCTGGGGTTAGACTGAACAATACTGACCATACATAACACCAACACTCTGCAATGTGCTAAGGACCAACCACAACTACTTCCTTCATCAGTATTGGAAAATGACTGACAGCTGTGCCCTCAAGTACACAGACAAACCCCATATATAGTTTGCAGGTAAAGTGGTACAGGGCATAGTCATACCTTAGGTTGTAGTGAAACTGAGGATATGGCTATGCAATATTCTTAATGCAGAAACCGATAAAAGGCTAATCTGATGAATGGGCTCCTAAAACTGTAATGTTCAGCCTGTCACATATTACTGTCTACAACACAGGAATATAAATCATATAAACAGTAAGCTCTAGCTATGGATTTTTTTACCCTTAAGACACAGTGGAATAAGTTCCTGATTTAAATTAACAATCTTTACAATCCAGCAAAGATTTGCAGAAAAGTATCTAAATATACTGCATACAGAGTAACACGGTGGGCCGTGTTTAGAGACAGGAAGAAAACCAGAGCAACCGGTGGACAGTCATGCAAACACTGTCTAGGTTGCCAGAGCCTGGCTGTGTGCCATTACATGGGCTGTGTGGCCCCACATGGCTGAGTCACTCACATGAGAACACCAGCAACAGGAGCAGAGCTCCACTGAGGAGAACTGATGTGGAGACTACGCTGGCAACGAAAAGCACCACACAACAAGCTCTGAGAAGACTGAGGCTAAAAACGAGTGCCAGTCAGTCAGTCCAGGTGACGCTCAGAATTACTGTTTGTGAATTCAGGACTTTAATGAGACCACTCCTGCTGCCTTTCCGCAGCCTGCCTCTTCTGCTTTCACAGACTCAATCTCAGAACTCACACTCCCACGTCACCCATATTCTCATAATCTGCATGCATCCTGGCCACCACGGAATAATAAACAAACTGACATCTTTACTCTTTAAAGAGTCGCTCAGAATTCGCTTTATTTAATTGCATTGGAAGGTGTCCAACGTAAATCACCTGGGGAAAACCCGTAAAAAGAAAAGCAAATTAATTAGCCTTAACAGTATTTAGAAAATAAGAGAGACAGCATATTTTTAAGGGCGGCGACTGAGCAGACTTTCAGGGTGACATCTGCTCAGCCTAATTTGATTGTTACATGGCACCTATCATTCAGGAAGTGCTGACAGCTCCGCTCCTCTGCGGCAGAGGTGCCTTTACACGCATCCTCTAACAACATGTGCATCTTATCCTGCCGATGTTATCATTAACCACATGTACCAGACCTCGATTTACGTCAAGCTCTCTGCCTGGAAGCTGGCCTGAAAAAGTTCCTCCCGTAAATTACAATGACTTTCATTTTAAAACGGGGAGCTTTAGAAGAGGCAAGGTAATTTCACTTAAATAGGGCTCATCTGTAGCTTAGAAGATAGTGATCATAACAAAATGGAAATTAGGGACATTCAGTACTTTTCAGGCAGGTGGGGGGAATACAAACGCATTCAGTGGAACGACCCAATGACAAATATTCAGTGTATATATTTATTTAAAGCTGCAGTATTAAAACAATTAGCATATAAAAATGAGGGCAACTGCAGCCGATAACCAACAAATTACCTACAAGACAACAAGCAATATAAAACTACAGGTTTTAAATTATACTACTCAGATTTACATTTTTTGTGTCACTTATTTGCCAAGGTGTAGCCATTCAAAGTACTTCTACATGTGGTTTTTGAAGTTTTATACACCAATGTCTATTGTAATCTTCAGAATGTGCATTCACTACACATTACTTTTTAATTAGTTTTTCATGATAACCATGCTTTCAAAAAGGAACACCAGCCTGACATTGCTTTAGGCACCATAGATAATTAAATTAGATAATATACATATATTTTACATATTTAATTCTTCCTATCCAGTAGGATAGGATTGTGTTTTCAATGTACATCATCTGAACATGATTGTGCGTAATTACACATTAATTCCTTACCCCAACTGAAGCAAAAAGATGCTACGGGCAGCACAAGAAGATTGTCTTTTCATTTCATTTATAAACACATACAAATGGCCAGTTACATTTAGCAGGATTCCCGTTTCAGTTCACGAGTGCGGGAACTGCACAAGTCACATCATGTGGAGTGCACGATACCTGTACTGTGTCTTCACGTTCATTAAGGAGCATCTGAGAAAGCCAGCATGGTACAGCGTGGGTGTATGGGGCCTCACCTGCCTTGTTACTGGTGTTAACAGTCAGAAAAGGAACACTGCTCAGTTTTACGTAGAATACTAGTAGTAATGCCTTAGCCTTTGCCTCGGTAACAAGCTGAATTATATGCTTCCATTAAGGTTTTTACTGAATATAGTGGCTATAACAGACAAAAGTAAAATATTTATGGTGACATGTGGATGTTTAGAATGCTGGTATGGTGCAATTCTCGCTACTCCGACTGTGTCCTTTACCCAGCTGACCCATCCCAGCTGAACGTCCACAAGACACACCCAGTAAATAATTCCAGAATTCAAACAAAAATACTGCTCAAATATTAAATTTAAGTCTGTACTATGATTGTACTGCAGGACAAAATGGGGGAGTGGGACAGACGATTTGTATTTTCTCTGATCAGCTAGCTGTCATTCATCTAAATACTGGGATATTAACGAACTACTCCATCCATCCGTCCATTCTATATACAGTAATACTTATCCAATTCAGGGCCGAAGAAAGCCTGCAGCCCATCCCAGAAAACACAGGGTGCAGGGCAGGGGACACCCTGGGCAGGGTGCCAACCCACCACAGGTCATGAACTACTCAAATCCTGTTGTAAATGCTTTTACACTTACCTGGTGAAGAGAAGAAAGAAGTCCAGTCAAGACATGATTCAACGTCCAGACAGTTCCATCTGGATGACTGAGAATCTTCATTCACACACTGCCTGGTGAAACATTTTGGTTGCTTATCACAAGTGTACCTTGTTTTATTGTTTATAATCAACACGTGCGTAGATACACAACAAGTAATTCTTATATCTTTACAACCAGATTAGGAGCAAAAGAGAAATAGACATTTCAAAGAGATATTATTCTAATGTTGTTTGTTCAAAAGTGTTATTTCAATCAGAACCGCAGTTGCGTCTTACTAGAATTTGTCACCGTCATACAACTGAAAGCAGTTCCTGTGAAGTTTCACCTTCAGCTACACTGGCCGCAGAAAAGTAAAACCAGGAACATCTTTCAGGCTTTCCCAGAACACCCTGAAGTTTCACAGTGTGGGGCAGAGACATTTTAATAGCACACAAACAAGGTTTTACAAAGAATATGCATGTATATTATAAAAATTTGCGAGGTCTATGCTGTGTGTGAACACTGTTATGCAAATGCAGAAGGTACCTGTATTCTAAACACATAATCACAGTTATGTTGGATCTGCATTTTTGGTGATCTACAAACTAGACTAGCCTGTGTAGGCTCCACGTTACATGTGGGAAGCTAGAACAGTACGCAAAAATAAATAAAATAAATAAATCATTCCAGGAAAACAATCTGCTGTTCTTTTAAGGTTACCAAAATGCTGGACTGGGTTATTATTTGCTTGTTATTTTAAAATTTATTCTTAAAATGTGTGGATACAAGGAAGTGTTCAATTCTTCAGCATTTATATTTCACCTCTGTTTTTAATTATAAAAAAAACACCTTTTAAAATGTTACATGCTGTTAAACTCAGTGATCAATATCAGTGTTTTATATGGCTGTCATGGGAAAATCATCTTGTTATAGATCTTTGTCATGTTGAAAGGAACACAGCATCCATCTCTCTTACAAAGGACCAATTATTTTACATTTAAACAGGAATAGAACATATTTGTAAGAGACAAGAATTTTTAAAGAGCACAGTGTCTCCTTGTTCTTCAGAATGGTACAAACTAAATTAAAGAAACGTTTTTTTTTTTTTTTTCCCGGTGTTACCACTTCACGGTAGGGGACTTTTTGATTGCAGCAGTAATAGCCAAGATATGGTGATGGAGTGTATTTGAACAGGGATGACTCATAGCCCAATGACATATGCTGTAATTGCTTTTTATCGATTACGAGGCTCCAGTTGCACTTACACACTCCAACTTTTACATATGGCTGCCAAGCTAGTACTGTAATTAACGCAAAACTTATTGCCAATTTATCATCAATTACCAGGCATAATTTCTGGCTGGATAGATGGCTCCAATGCAGACCTAGCACTCTATAAGAAAAGCGTTTATTATTAGGTCTAGGAGTTATTTGAAAATGCATATATTTATTTATTTATTTAGGAGGCAAAAGAAGTATCCTCTAAGGCTAGGGTCGGCATCCCGCTGCTCTGGAGCCACATGCGGCTCTTCCACCCCTCTGCAGTAGCATTCCCTGTAATGCGAGAGGGACCAAAAATGGCTCTTTAGGGCTGTTTGATAGTGAAGGTTGCAGACCCCTGCTGTACGTGAACGTTGAGGACTGCTGTTTCTGACAGGGAAAAAAAAAACAATCAAAGGCAATGAAGTGAAAGGGATATGTGGCCTTTCAGGCGCTTCTGGGAAGTACATCACTGTGACAGAAAACAATAGTATTAAGCTGATCATTGATCAACTGACTGCATGCTGGGATAAGCCTTGTCTAACCCAAGGCAAAGCGCCTGCACTGCACCGAAAGGAAATACACTCAGCAAAGTGCTCGTCTCTCAAGGAGGCCCTGTACTCGCAGAATCCAATCCCAGCTTCTGTGACTTTCCTGCTGCAATCAATAACCAAGGTTACCCCCCCCCCCTTACCTAACACACACAGCCCAGCAACATCACATGCGTGCAAAACAATCTGCTGTTGGGTGAATCAGATAATACCCTCATTACCTCCACTCTATCTGCTCCACGATCAGACACCTGCGCTCTTGTCTTGTGCTTATCTTACACCGGTCATGTACATTTTCAATGCGCTCCTCCATCCCCCTCGTGAGAGGGGCCTCGGATGCCGGTTTTTAAAG
Source organism: Chitala chitala (assembly GCA_025773905.1). Lineage (NCBI taxonomy): Eukaryota > Metazoa > Chordata > Actinopteri > Osteoglossiformes > Notopteridae > Chitala > Chitala chitala. Next base: position 2,391,900 of record JABJVR010000087.1, read on the forward strand.
CTCGCAGGGAAAAATATGCTATTTAAACACAGAAGGCCATCCTGCTCACATAGAGAAAAGCATGACATTTGTTCAGCAAAAGCGGGACGGGTTTACACGCCGACCTTTCATCCTTTCACATAACATCAATCACAATAAGATGACTGACGTTTATATGGCCTTTTCACCAATTCATAAATGCACTCAATATAAACACGATGTGTGTGTTCTACACTTACCTGCTTGGCTATATGGTCCCATTAAGGACATATCAGCTACTAGCAATCTGTCATGCTGAATTACAGGACACACTTACAACTTCTGTTACGGCTCCTGGTAGTGGTTTGTTAATTGAACAAATTATCGAATCATTCTGACAGTTTCTTACCCTTTTTAAACATTGCAGAAAGGCAGTTCTACAGCTGAAACACAACATGCAAAACCACCTGAGGTCAGGAGAGGTATTACCAGCAAATAGTTAATTAAACAAACAAACGGAATGCCAAAGTATACACATACAGCATGTCCTTTTGCAACCCTTTCTCAGTTTCGTACGTACAGCATATACTGTGCATGCTTCACAAGACATGTTAAACTTTACGCGGTTCTACATACCTAAGGAATGGGTGGGTCCAGTAAGCACTCATCTCAATAAAGACATGCAATCAAAAAATACAGCTTGTCACGGGCAGGGTTTTCCAGGTTCCTGTAGCTGCTCATACCTGTATCATGTTTATAAGCAGTAAGCCAAGTTTCCGGTTTTAGTTTTTACGTGCAAGATTTATTCCAGACCAGGTACAAGTAGTATACTAATTGTAAATACATTTTGGTGCATGCATTACCAGAATCAACATTTCTGCTTGTAATACAAGCAAACTTTTTCCTGAATGACCCATCCAACAGGGCAGCAGAGGTTCTGTAGTACTGCTACCTTCTAAATCCTGGTCCTGCTTGATGTTCACCCCATACCAGTGTGGCTTTTTGCTGGGCTCTCTGTGAAAACCTGCTCTTCAGGTGAATTGGCGACTCAGTTGTCTCTAAGTCATAACTGTGTGTGTGTACTTTCAGACAGGTTAATTCCCCATCCAAGATGCACGCACATTTTCATTCTGTGTTCCCTGGTTGAGGCAGTGGTGATTCTAATTTCAATACATAGTTTGAAAATTTATCAGTAATGACAGGTTTTTTTTGTTTCCTAGTCCTATACACACACAGAACTCCATGATGAGATGCTATTCCATCACAATCAAATGCTCAATATGGAGATGTCAGTTCACCTTATTTGTACATCTACACTATGAAGGAGAACCCAGAGAGAAACGTAAACCTCATCTTGTGCAGATTTAGGCCCAAAATTTAACTTCCAGGCCTAAAGTTAAAAAATTAAGAAGTGAAAACAAGAGAAAAGTGACAGCCTCTTCCACAGAAAACTGCAGGTTATCATTGGCCACAGGAGAACAGAAGTTGTTATACCACAGAACAGTCAGAGAAATTTAACTGTTACAGTTTATAGGACAGGGTCCTGATGACTGACAGCACGTGACCTAAAAAAAGCACAATTTATCAAAAAACGCCTTTGTGAATAACCATTAGGGCAAATATTGCTTTTAGGATCCTCAAAAGTACAACAATCAAGACTGCAAAAGAAAGGCATCTTTGTACAACATGGAAGCGAATGTAGAATGTTTCGTTCTGTTCTCACACTTCCTGTACATGTGCTTACAAATCCAGTGTCCATATTCCCATCTGAAAGCACTTCTCTTCTTTACATTTAGCAGCAAAAATGTTCGCAGCTACCAGACTTTAATATGTGCCCTGAATTATTCATGTCTCACACTAAATTATTTATCAGACTCAGTTATATTTGGATTGTTTAGCAAAGCAAGCTACAAGGCAAATGACTCATGACCAGGGTTACTAGCACTCCAAAATGTCTTCCTAAATTATCTCATAAACTGACTGCTGTAATGATTTTTTGCAAACATTTACACTCGTGGAACTCATTTGGGGTTACCACAAAGAACCACATTAATTCAAGCACACATTTCCAGATTTTCCAAGCACTGCTGATGGAGGGCGGATTGGTTTCTGCATATTCACTGAACAGACGGATCTCTTACATTCTCCATAAGGTACTGATTTCATGCATTCTACAAAGTCAGCCAGTGGCTCAATGGTTGGAGCATCATGCTGGTGTACAGAACTCTCTTGGTCAAATCCCCCTCAACCATCAGGGGTGTCCCTCACCAAGACAGAGCACTAGCTCCCTGTGTGCCGAATAATGCCTGCATGTTGCTCACCTGGGGGGTGGGTTAAACGCAGAGAACCAAGGCAGTTCTAACATGTATATGTAATACAAAAAAAAAAAACTTCTAAGAAACCTGTCACACAAAAACTTGTCTTACAGCATGAGCAAAATAACAGGTCTATTGATCACTGTGGAGTTCAAAAATGGCTACCATGCGTGGAGTTGTCTTTGTGCTGAAACCACACTTATACTGCAAAGTTCCAACTGGTAATAGAGCTGGAGTCCTTTAAATACTAGTATGCTTTTTAAGAGTATGCCATGGTATTTATGTTTGGTTCTATTTGCATTCAGAAACAAATTATCATATACTTAAGGCCTGCATGTTATCATTGCTTTATCAAGGGTACTTGCAAGTGCTTATTTACACGCGTTTCATTTCCAAGTGTATTAAGGTGTTGTACAGAGTGTTAATACATAACAGCAAATAACAATCTTGTTACGTTTAAGCAGAGAAACAACCCCACAGTTACTTGCTATAAAAGCAACATTATCTAGCAGCCCATATTACAGCAAGATTTTAAAAAGTAATTGTCTGAGAGAGTCGTGTTTAAATATTAATCTTCACTGGAGTTGCCCGTCAGTAACGGCTGACGCAAGGGATGCAACGGCAGCGGTGAACCGGCGGCACAGTGTGTGCGTCCAGGAGTGCGTTAATCACCAGCAGACGGATGCCCCGACAGCTTGGGCCAGCCTGTTTACCGCATATAAATGTCAAGCGGCAGTGGGGACCTGGACCACAGATAAGTTCACATCCCCCATAAACACAAAGCGCAGCAGAAGAAGGAGGAGCTTTCAGTCTGCAAGCAACGTTTCATTTCCCCCCTTCTTTTCTACTCTCCTGTACGCCCCCCTTCTTCTTGGTTAATACTTGGCTCGCTTGGTAAAGGCAGTGACATTTGATGTGTCGGCGGTTTTATATTTTCTCTACAACTCTGAGAAAAAAAAGAAAAAAAATTCTTCTTTATCTTTGCAAACGGTGAGAAAGATGTGGCCTTTCGGTAAATAATGCGCACGTCTCCCCACAGCCCTGTCACGAGGATGCTTCTGCCATTGGCGTGTCTTCCACGTGTGGATTCATTAAATCGTTTTCAGCTGGCAAAACATACCATTCATGTCTAACAATGCAGTTCTCTGACTGCAGAGCTGATGGTTTAATTTATGGAACAAAGGAAGCTGTGCTCCTACGGGCTGTGTTTCGCATTATAACGTACAGGCGGTAATTATTTCACTTGTACAATAATGACAGCTCCAGGCTTTTTAGCTACTCACAAATGGGCAAGCAAAGAATGTTTATATAAAACATGTTATGACCATAAACAAATTTTTAAACATTATTACCTATTCATGAAATTGTGACAAATGGACATGATATTTCAAAAGATTTATTTTTCCAAACACCTTCGAATGTTCTCCTAGTCGATTTCAAGCTAAACTGAAACAGGCCTAAAGAATTAAAAATGGCATAATGTTACAGCAATGCCAAAACAAACACAAATCTGCTCCCATGACAAGACATTGTTTTAGCTGGAATATCTCCCTTAAAAATGCATTGGGTAACAATTATAAGCAAGGCTGCACCAGTCAGCAGCATGCAGGACGACAGCCCATAATTCAGCACCTCATGCACAGTTTTGCAAGTCGGCAGGTTTATTTCTCTTAACAGTTACCCTGTTGGAAAACATATGTAGAAACAGTAGTACGTATGTTTGAGTGCCATCACATCACACCTGTCAAACAAAACAGATTGCCAAGAGGGGAAAAAAACATTGTAACAATCACAGATACAGTGAAATCATGTTGTTTTTTGTGACTTCATTTACTTGTTTTAAACAGTTAACAGGCTAATTTGCTCATTTTGCTTTGACACTCACTCCCTCACTCACTATACCACCTTATCCAATTCAGGGTCACGGGAAGCCTGGAGCCCATTCCAGGAAACACAGGGGCACAGGACAAGGGACACCCTGGGTGTTGTGCCACTCAACAGGCTTTGACACTTATTTTAGTTTAATGAATATTTCAGTAGTTTATATGACATACAACACAAACGAATATAATTAAATAATTAGAATTACAAGTGCACTACGTTACAAGTACACCACATGAAAAAATATTAAAATATTAAGTGTTTATAGAGAAACGTATACAGTGTTTAGCACATACAGCAGGCGTACCTTTCACTAGTAAGGCATGTACATGTGATTGCGTGTTTTCTCACGGCACTTAATGCCTTTTTTCAACGCACGCTTAACATTTTTTAATGCTTAACATTTACTGCTGCTTCCACGGTTTGTCGTACCGTTTCCCCAACACGGCACTACTGCAGCCCGTCTACTCTTTGTAACTTCTGAACAGCAGCCCAGATGTGAGGCCTTCTTACTTTTAAGTAACCCAAGAACTTCTGGCCTTCGAACGCAACGTGTTAATTTGAACATGCATTCATGTACACATTAAATTTAGGACTACTGTCATGAAAAGTGGCGAATTACATGTCAAAAACACCTTAAATTTCTATAACTATTTAATTGAATTAATTACCGATGTAGAGCTTAGATACCTCTCTTACGCCCGGTGTTCCCCAAGTATTTATATCAATAATGAATTTTATTTATTATTACATTTTTTTTTTTTTTTTGCAAAATAACCTAGCTGCTTATTTGTTCGCGAAAAGGCTTACAGCGAGTGTTGTTCTGTAATCGCTTGATTCCGCGACAAACAAAAAACACCAACTACCCCGTGATTTGTATATCATTACTGGGTAAACGCATAGTCGATCTTACGGTACTTACTGTCAATATGAATGCGTGAATAGATACATCAAAGCTCCCTTCAAAGGAAATTGCAGTTGGACTGTGATTTGATCTAAAATGCCAAGCGATGTGCTATTACAAGCTTACATTTAAACCTACAGCGACGTCTGATGGTAGTAACAATAACATCCATAGACACAGTGCTGTCCTTTCATTATCGATCAGCAGTTTTGGTTACTGATTTTATTTTTTAATTGAAATTTTAAGTTGCGTTGATAACGATCCGAAAGTAAAGCGTGTAGAACGAACTCGTTTACTTTGACTGGTCACATCTGTCACCCATTTCCGAACTTGAATTGTGGCGCCGCTGCTTTTTATACCCAAGAACGATAATGATCAGTAACCAAACAGTTTTGTCAATAAAAAGTAAATTTGTGTTTGGGGAAATTATGTTATTAAAGTTGATGTAAATTTTCTAAAGGAAAACTCATTCGCATGGACGGAAATCTGGTTTCACTCTTTGGAGGGACAATAAATATAAATATTTCCCAAGAGAAATTCATGAGGTGGACACAAATAAATTAGCGTGGTTTACAGTGACACAGTAGGGGGGACATCCCGTTGTCCCCCTGAGATTTTCGCCTATGTCCAGTCGGAAGAAACAGTGACAGGATTAAGAAACGGCCCGTGAATTGTCAGACGGCTTCAGCTTCTTTAAACTCCAGACTTCGATTACCTCTCTGGATCTTTCAAGCAGGGATTTGTACTTTCTCTCAGCTAAATGCATTATTGATAAAGTAAGATCGTTCACGTCCAGGAGTCTCCTGAGATTTGTTTGCGCTGAAGGACTAATGGGGAGCACATGTTAGAGTTTTGTTAACTAGAAATAGTTATGTAATAAGTAAAATCCGAGAATTACGATTGTGGGCGATAATGGTTTCAACATCAGGACTTTCCCTTAAAGAAGCCACGGCGAACATTGTGGGCCAGGTTTCGGCTTCATCCTGATGAGTTTTCTCACTAGGCCTGCATTTTATTTTATTTTTTATTCACATGGTGCAAAATTCTCTGTGATGTACGCTTTACAATCTTGTCTTCCTCAAAGGAGGTTCATTTTGAGCAAGCGAATAAGTGTCATGGCCTGCGAAGTTCATATTCATGAGTAGTGATGCAATTTGAGTGTAACTGTAAAGGGACCGCTATGATGGGCATACGGGCGCCGCGCTGCCTGCCCACCGATACGCCTTTATCGTTCTCAATGTTTGTGGCTGTTTCGCTGGTCGTGGAAAAACGTCCCTCATTGCTGCAAACCGACATTTACAACTACACAGGCAACATGCCATAAAGACGTCTGTAAAACTGCCATGAAAGTAATTTGCCTCATGACTGGGTAGTTTATGAATAAGCTCAAAGCAAAATGAATTCCGAGATCTGCTGTGTGCAAACTAATTACGACTTTGATAGAAAGTAGCGTGCGAGGTGATTTAATTACAAAAAAAGGCGTGGGTCGCTTTTGCTGTTCCAGAATGTCCCTGTAACCATCGGTGCTCAGTCATACCAGAAACAGCCTGAGTATGTTTGACAAAATGTGCTCCCTGTCTGAGGGCATTTGAGTCTAGGGCAACCAGAGTCTAGGGCAAATGACTCTGGTTTCCATCTTATGAAGTTGTGTGATTCAGCTGTCACAGGGGTGAACATTCCCTCTCTGCTGTGAGAAAGACAAGCCACTCACTCGATAAGCCAGTTCACACACTTAATTTACGCAGTAATGCATTGGCCCAAAGCAAACTGGGCAGTGCCACAGTCCTTTTTTTCTATCATCTTCTCTTTATGTTCTAGATGACAATTTTTCCATCATTTTGCATTTTCCTATAATATACCTTTTATGAAACTATAAATGACCTACAGTTATACAGGTTTTGATTTGTGATGACATTGTTTTTAATTTAACGAACACTACCTCTGTTATGGTCTCACATATAATTTATGTTATAAAATTTCTTTATTGCAGTTATTTTATATTATATTCACCATCAGTGCTGCTAGCATGTAGCTCTGACTGTGGCCCAGCCCACTCTTGTAAGCACTTTGTGTTGACTGTGTTTGTCAGCAGCAAACTATTTCAGACTGAGAACTCCAGAACTAATACTTTCATTTTGAAAGTATATTTCAGTGTACCTTTATAAACCGCACGTCGTAAATATACCAGATAACATCTGTTGTTTTAATTGGACCTTCTAGGGTGGAAAAGGCAAAGTGCAGGGAGTTTATAAAAATGTTTGTTTTTACGTAATGACGTGCTTGTGCGGATCTAATCCGTTAACATTCCTGGTTTTATTCTGGCCAAGGCCTGTTAGAGTCCCATTATTTGTGCAGCCGCTGTCTGGGCTGAGGGCAGGAGCCTTTGTGCAGATGTCCTCCACATGTGAGGCAGCCTCCGTGGCAGCCGGCCAGCGCCAGGGCCATTCCTTAGCTGTGATAAGACGCACCATCCTGATGGAGAGACTTATGGCATTGTGATTTATTAACACACTGTGTTTTGTAAATACCAGCTCTACCAAAACTCTTGCCTTTTCCATTTCGTATGTATGCTAATAAATCCTATAAGCAGTTTGTCTGACATATTAAAAATATAATGCTTGAGTAAACAGTTGAGCCACATCCACTGTAGTGTCAGGTAGTGTTACACAGGATGTATGAGGTATAGCAAGTGGAGCCCTCTGGTGGTTTGCTAAGGCATAGTTGGCATCAATAAAATTTCACCCACCACTTTCATAGTGTCACAACAGTACATTATGGTACATTTAGCTGTGTGACTAGTCACATGTGAGCTCAGAAGCTTAAGTGAGCATGACATGGTCTAGTGAAACACATGCCAGATTCTCCAGACAGGCAAGCAAACGGGAGTCCAGCTAGGGCCCCTAACTTAATGTTGGAAAACACCACTGCAGACATGGGGTTATGAGTTTGAACAACGCTTGTTGGCCACATACTGCCAGATGCAACAACGGCTGCTTTTCCGATCCCTGTGTTATGTCTTGATTAGGTCCAACCACGCTTGACTGCTGGAAACATGTAAAGTGTGGTTAAAAGGCACAGTGGCTGCTGCCTTACGATCGCAAAACCACCAGGAGAGCAGCCTGAGGGAATTAACTTTTCCCCCATTGAGCCATTCAAACTCATTAGAAGAAATAAAATACTTGGTGACATCTTGAATGATTTAACTGAAATTGAGTTAAGTAATCGGAATTTTTGCTCAGATGTCCTCAAGGTCCTTGAAACTGTATAATGAAAACCAGAAATACAAAAAATACAAAACCATTGTGTTTCTGGATTTATTATGTTTTCAACTACACCCAGTCATAATTCCAGAATTTTGCAATTTTACTGATTGAATATAGTAATATTGTATTATGGAATTATAAAATAGAATGTTATGTGTACTTCAGATGCTGGTCGGTATGTTTATAGTTGGGTGGTGTGCTCCCTCTAGTGGCATCCCCGGTGTAACGCATGCCGTTGCAAATTAACGTCATCGCTTGTGTACGGTATTATTGCCTGTGATTCTGCGGAAATGATAGCATTGACAGTTGAGCAGCTATTGCACCAGTTTAATGGCAAAGTTTACAAGTTAAATTACAAATGCCTGCGCATGCTTTTCCTCTTGCAGAACTTCCATTGAGCCTTGATCAATAGCATTCGGTCGCTGACAAAGTGTGTTGCAAGCACATGTGTGGGCATGCCCAGTGGACAGGTGGTGCTGCAGGTGGGTGGGGACGGGGGTTGGGACTACAGGGCCCGGGTCACTGCACCCTGGTAATGCTGCAGCTCAGCTCATTTGCCCGCCTTCTGAGCCTTCTGTGCCGATTTGGTAACTTTTCCGGCTCCGCCGGACTTTTTCTCCACATTCTTGATGACACCCACAGCCACCGTCTGCCTCATGTCCCTAACAGCAAAGCGGCCTGTCAAACAGACACACACACACAAGGGAAGAACAAAGGGTGAAGAGTCATTCTCGCACAGTCTCCTATAACTGTCATATACTGAGGACAGGAATAAAAATGTGAACATATTTTCCTTTGTGCTAATTTAACTTGCAGGTTTGTTAGCATAGCTGTTTACAAGTTGCTTTATTTGTAACTTTTGTTTGCTGGTTTGTTCTATATTTGTTCATGTGGCAACTCAAAGAAAGCTTATCAAAATTCAATATTAAGTGGGACTTAATGCTAAATTTAAAACAGACTGTCCAAAAATGTACAAAGTCTCTGGGGTCAGGACTTACAATCGTTGTAATGACACTAAAGCTCGATATCAAGAGCTCATCCTTTTTGTAATGTCACAGCGTCTCGTGAATATCACCTCGTGTGTTTCTAACACTCCCGCTGCGGCTGTGTTTCCATTCCAGTTAAACTACATTTCAAAGACACTAAGATTTTGGACTTTGTTTGATTCTGTTTTTAGAAGCATGTTCTCTGAGAAAAATTCAGTGCTGTTTATTGCCTGATAGAAATGCTATGTGTCATGAATAATGTCATGGGAAAATAAAGCTGGTAAAAACCTCTATGTGACTTATCTGTGAGAACAGTTTTGTCTCCTATTGCATCAGCCCACAAGTGTGGAAAATTAGAGAGTGCAAAGAGATCTGTAATGCAACTAACTGTGGTACACACTTTAAATGCCAACAAAGATGCCATTTTTAAACCAGTGAGTAGGCTTAGTGTAATACAACCGAAACGTCTTACAGAACACAGCTAATAACTGATAACACAGAGAGACAACTTAGCCTCACACTGACGTTCTGCTCTAACAGTTGCAGTTGCTGAACTGGGTAAAGACGCCTATGCTCAACACAACAGTCAGAGGTGCAGAAGGCAACAGCAGAGGTGTCTGTGCTAGCAACAGATCAGTAGTTATCGCACGTGCCGTGGGAGCATGTGCCAGTGGATGACTGCTTATCGCCCCTGTGAAGTAGGGTGGAGGGGTGATGACTCACCTAAGGGTGGGTACTGGGAGAAGCTCTCCACACACATGGGCTTCCCAGGGATCATGTCCACGATGGCGGCGTCGCCGGACTTCAGGCTCTTGGGGTTGTCCTCCAGCTTCTTCCCCGAGCGGCGGTCGATCTTCTCCTTGAGCTCGGCGAACTTGCAGGCGATGTGGGCTGTGTGGCAGTCGATGACTGGGGAGTAGCCAGCACTGATCTGCCCGGGGTGGTTCAGGATGATCACCTGTGAGGGGGCACCAGAGGACACGTGAACACCTGCCCTTCCACAAACTCAGCTTTGTAGGTGTATAAAACAAATGTATATAGGAGCATATGCGATACCTCTGAAACCATGTGAGACGAAAGCCGGGCTGAACACGCATATTAATTAGAGCTGGTAAACACTAATTAATTCATATGATAATGTTGTGTTTGTTTTATTTTATCCACATCTGAGCTTCTCACACTGTAAATGGTTTACAATAAGGGAAGGCGGGTGGAAACTCTCAGTGGGTCTTCTGTTTTTTTTTTTTTTCCCAAACCTTGTATTTCGTTAACTGCATTTATCTCTTCAGCATTGTGCCAGTCCCAACAGTGCTCTGTTTTACAAATATACACACACACATGCGCAGCTTGGCATTCTAACTGAAATCCCTTTGCTTTATTTGACCATTATGCTGAAATTGATAGGATTTCCATTTTCAATTAAAAATAACATTTTTTGAATGCAGTACATTTTTAGATAAGCCTACCTGGTTCAAAGCACAGAAAATCATGCAAAACGTGATTTCAAGCAGGTTGATTGGTACCGTTTGAACATATCAGCTGTGTGACCAATAAACTGGAGTTCCGTACACACAGCCACTGAGGACAGAAGGTAAGACCACAGAGCTGAATGTGTTTAATGCAAAATTAGCCTTTCCCGGACATGTAATGTGCTGCAATAGTGATGGGATGGCAGGCCTGTGTGCAAAACTACTCTCAGGACAGGTGATGGGCCTGACCTGAGCCGTGAACCCAGAAGCCTCCTGAGGTGGGTCCGACCTGCTGTCTCCGCATACGTTCCCCCGACGGATGTCTTTGACAGACACGTTCTTCACGTTGAAGCCCACGTTGTCCCCGGGTAGGGCCTCACTCAAGGCCTCGTGATGCATCTCGACCGACTTTACCTCCGTAGTGATGTTCACGGGGGCAAAGGTCACCACCATGCTGGGCCTTAAGATTCCTGTCTCCACGCGGCCCACTGGCACCGTGCCAATACCTGTTTGTGGCAACGAGGCACCGTTATCACAAGGTCGGCCCCGAGTGACTAAGCAGCTGGCACTGAAAGACGTTGAGCACATGCTACATGCTCATATCCTGGCTTGACTTTGCTCGGTCCTGTTTATTGTACGGCTGCTTTTGCATACACGTCTCAGCGCTGGTCCTGACTGCATTGTAAGGGTACAGTAACACTGTCGAGATTTTTACTTTTATTTGTTATTTTTGTTATTTATTGGGTCTGTACACTTGTGTCAATGTGTGCACGTGTATGCGTGCTTCTACACCTCCAATCTTGTAGACATCCTGGAGGGGCAAGCGTAGAGGCTTGTCCGTGGGCCGCGTTGGGGGCATGATGGTGTCCAGGGCTTCCAGCAGGCTCACCCCGCCGGCATGCTGCTCCTTTCTGTCTAGCTTCCAGCCCTTGAACCAGGGCATCTACACACAAAATACAAGGCCATTCACAAAGTACGGTTTGCAGATGATACAGTAATTATAGTTAAATATTTTAAAAATTGCTTTTGTTAATCTCCAATCAAGAAAGGCTGCAAATCCAGCTGGCACTCTATGTCAGTCAGCCATGCTTTTACCCTTGAGAAAGTTTGCTGACTGAAATTGTTCTGATCTTCTTAAAATAACTTTGGCTTTGGAAAGTGCACATAATAAAAAAATTATAAATGTCAACAAAGCAGTATGTGTGTAAGACTAAGGCAATAATGTGGTTACTGTCATTTATATCATGTCTGTAGTTAAAGAAGCCTAAATGCTGCTTCACAAGTCTTTCATCATGGTATTTGTTATTACAGTATGTAGAAAGTAATTATGCAAAACTAACAGTAGAGATGTATGTCTCTAACTGATGGGAGGAATAGACCGCTTACATTTGGGGAGGGTTCCAGCATGTTGTCACCATGCCAACCGGAGATGGGCACGAATGGCACAGCTGAAGGATTGTAGCCAATCTTTTTGATGTAGGCGCTCACTTCCTTCACGATCTCGTCATAGCGCTTCTCGCTGTAAGGGGGCTCAGTGGAGTCCATCTTGTTGACCCCAACGATGAGCTGCTTGACACCCAGGGTGTAGGCCAGCAGGGCATGCTCCCTCGTCTGCCCGTTCTTAGAGATGCCAGCCTCAAACTCACCAACGCCGGCAGCCACGATGAGCACCGCGCAGTCAGCCTGTGCGTGGGTTGGAAAGGCACAGGTGGACAGTCCTGTTGGTACCTGTCTCCACAGGAGGACATCGTGACACACTCCCCACCTCCTTCCTTTTTCTACATAGTAATCCTCATGGTTTCCTCATGGTTACAAAAATATTGTAAAATACTACAGTTTATGAATATATGGAGCACCGTTGCCTCACACCTCCAGGGCTGTGGATTTGAATCTGGCTCTCAGCACTGTGTGTGTGGAGTTTGCATGTTCTTCCCGTACGTGTGTAGGTTTGCTTTGGCTTCTCTGGTTTTTCCTTCCTCAGTCCAAAGACATACTGGTTAGGTGGATTCGACATCCTAAATTGCCCTTTGAGCGTGTTCGTGTCTGCATGCATGAGCCCTGCAACAGACTAGAACCTTATCCAACATGTCTTGTGCCCTAGGCTGCCTAGGATATGCTTCAGGCCATCAGTGACCCTGCAACAGATAAGTGGTTAAATAATGGATGGATGAATGGATGAATATAACCAGAATGGTCACTTGAGGCTTAGTAAATATCAAAGCATTTATTGGAATGCATCTGGTTTGTTGGAAGTACTGAGTGCCATAAAGGGAAGAGCACACAGCATTTCACGGCCAGCAGTGAGCAGAGGGTGACATGCGTTCCTCTACCTGGGAAGTCCCCGTGATCATGTTCTTGATGAAATCTCTGTGCCCTGGCGCGTCAATGATGGTAATGTAGTACTTGGTGGTCTCAAACTTCCAGAGGGAGATGTCGATGGTGATCCCTCTCTCCCGCTCGGCCTTCAGCTTGTCCAGCACCCAGGCGTACTTGAAAGAGCCCTTGCCCATCTGGCACCGTGCCCAGACAAAAAAGTCAGGTACAGATTGTTCAACTGACTGAAAGCCAGGTGCATCTATGAACTTGTCTACAACTCTTAACATAACATTGGCCCACGCAAACCTACAGTTTCGTTTAACTGCAAAATCTTAAACATTTCAGGTTTAAGTGACAAGCTAAGTGACAAGCTATGTTGAACATTTTGTATTAAAAAGCCTTGCTTTTTGCATGGGTTACAGGTAAAAGCATGACCTAGTAGTAGTATTCAGACTTCACGTTAGGTCTGGTGTGCTCTTTAGTCACCACTTAACATTATTGCCCTATCAGGATGAAAACTCAGTCACAAAATATTAAAATGAAGTGTAACATAAAATCCAACTGACAAGCACTGTAATGCTGGGAACACTAGCGTTCTCCATGCTCCTAACCTTAGTATTCTAAAATCAATTGTAACTGCTAATAGAGTTCTTAATGGTAGCCCGCATTGTCTTACATATATACTGTTCAAACCATATTTGTGCTACAGCTGCTGATTAAAGGCATTCTCTTCAGTGCTGCGACTGAAACCTCACAGGGGTTCTTACACTGTCCCTGTGAAAGTGCCTGTCTCCAAAAAACAGCTGAGTATCAGAGTGCATCCACTGAGAAGTCTGGCTGTGTTGTAAAATCATGTGACATCAAGGACCCTTCATTACCATCCACTAAGAAGTCTGACTGTGATGTAACATCATGTGATATTAGGCAGAAAATGGACCATTTGTCAAAACATTTAGAATAGAACTTCAATAAAACTTGATGATATCAAATCAAATCTGTTTTAATTTAATTTGATTTGATTTCATTTGAAAGACTTCAATAAAAGTTAATGATATAATTAAAAACTCCATGTACACAACCAGATCAAACGCATGTGTACACCATATTTGGTTCTTGTGTGTCTTTTATTTTGCCAGAACAGAGAAACTTCAATTTCCATTCATAATTACTTATTTTATACATCAATTTCTTAAAATCCAATGAAAAATGTATTCAATTCTTGTATTATAATCAAATATACATTTCTATAAATGGCAAACAAGTACTTTTCCAAAGCCTATTTTCAGAAACAACACACACCAGACGCATCAAAATAAGCATGCCCCAAAAGGCAGTGGACTTATACCATAACTGGGTGAGGCCTGAGTGTATCTAAGTAGGTTAATACTGCTTTGAGTATACCATGTTTGAAATGTTCACATTATATGTATTTTTAATACTTATTAAAATAAAATGAGGAAAAGAAGGCAGGCATATGGGGTATGGGGGCTGTCTCTCAAACCATAAGCTGAGACTGGAGTGCCCCTTTGCCATGCCATTCACTATTTTGAGTACAATATAAAATCAGTGTCATCACACTGCCTCTAATGTCAGAAGTCTGATTAAGGGGATTTTATAAATATTTTTAGAGGTCCACGCCATTCAAAGGGAGCTTAAACCTGCTTGAACTTGTGAACCTGCATGGCTTGTGTGAGGGTAGCTAGCTCAGTGTCCAGCTTGGACCAAGAGAGAGGAAGCACAAAGCTGAGGCTGTCTCTCTGGAGGCTTCAGTTCCCTTTTCAGCTGCCTTGCATCTTTACAGCTGACCTGGGGAAACGGTCTGATCTGAAGTGCGTCAGTCCTGCCTCTGGGGCCTAGCTGTAGTCATCGTCTTCAGCATCACCAAATGCATCATCTTATGGAATGACTGACAGACGGTAAGAGAAGCACACCTCCCACAACAACAACGAGCAAGGCGCACGTCTACGCTACTGAGCGAGGCTGATCATCACCGTCAGAACCACCTACCTCTGCAGCTTCCTTCTCAAACTTCTCAATGGTCCTCTTGTCAATGCCCCCGCACTTGTAGATCAGGTGTCCAGTGGTGGTGGACTTGCCAGAGTCTACGTGGCCAATGACCACGATGTTGATGTGAATCTTCTCTTTCCCCATTGTCTGACGCTGGGGACAGGCCGAGGCAGGGGGAGGGGAACGTGATCAGACCTCCAGGAAGCCCAGGCAAAAGTGAAGGAACAATGTGAAAGGGTTCTTCAGACCTTTAGAGGTGTCTTAAAATTATGCAGTCATGAGCAATTTATATAGACAGGTAGGAGAGAAGCACACAAAGAGCATCCATGGCAAAAATCCCCCCAAAAAGTAACATTACCGTTCTATTCAAATATACATAATTGACCGTTCTATTCAACAGTGTGTTTAATTTATGAATAGAAGTGTACAGTATATATGTTTCAATGTAATGCTAGTGTAACACAGACACACCGTAGATCAATTACCTATCAATATACACCATAATTATCTTAATGTTCTTTTTGACTCAGATTAGGAATGCATGAATTAATCATTCTATTCTGTACAAAGAATACTGTTAGTAAGTGAACCATTAAAAGCAAACATTTAAATATAATTAAGACGTGTATAGATAGATGTATATGCAGACATCACAGATCCAATATGGCCGAAGCAGGAAGTGTCAATAAAACAGAAAAACTCTCATGTGACCCTGCAGCCTGATATCTCACATTCGTCACATGAGATTTAAAAACATGTTAAATTCACTATTGTATGGTGTAAATGCATCCTCTTTCAGATAAAATTGAAATGAATGAATCCTGAATACATAAAATGAAAGATGCCTTGGTAAGAATATGTATTTAATGAGCTTTACATCATTTGGAAATCACATTTTTAACTGTGTGTGAGCCATTTACTTGTCAAAAAACTATTATTAAATAATAATAGTGTAATACCTTCAAAAACATTATCCAGAATAAAACTGGACATTGTGATATAGTAAATATATTAAAACACAGTGGCTAGATATTTATCACATTCAAGGCAGGCTCTTGCATCTTAATTTTAAACAATAATTCAATATATAGTGAAACCATTCATAGCACATTTAAGATGTAGATGATATCAACAACACAGGAATTGTTGGCAGGACTCATGTTTATAAAAAGCATAAGGAAAGTTTGTGCTTACAATGATAACAAATCCTGCAATTATAATCCCCAGTCAAGTCACGCGCTTGTCATACATTTGATATTTGTGTATGCTCTGCCGGTGCAAGCTTTATATCCCTGAATACAGATTAATGCAACATTCAGCTATTACAAAATAACCTGTCTGCCCTCCAGCACACACACGCAAGAAAAAAATGCAACAAAACATCTGCAAAATATCCCTTGTGCTTTATGAAAACATTCCTCCAAACATGACAACACTCAAGACAGCTCTCATGTTAAAAAAAGGGATTATAAACTGTAGTAGATACACATATTGCTTCTTACCTGTGGCTGCAGCCTCGGACAGCAC
This sequence comes from Chitala chitala, assembly GCA_025773905.1. NCBI lineage: Eukaryota > Metazoa > Chordata > Actinopteri > Osteoglossiformes > Notopteridae > Chitala > Chitala chitala. Next base: position 2,408,526 of record JABJVR010000087.1, read on the forward strand.
AGACTGTTTGATGTGACCCAGGCAGTTTTATGTCTCTTGGAGGGGGTGGAGGTATTGGTTTTGCCTGCGCAATACGAGCACCCCCTATTATACAGCAATGCGGTAGCAGGGATGGAAAGGCAAAGACTGCAGTGAGGGAACTGCAGCAACAGCGAGAGGATTACACAGGGAGAGAGAGAGAGAGAGAGAGAGCGGGAAATGGGCAAACGATGGGCTGTCGAAGAGGAACACGAGGCCAGAGTAGAGAAAGGTCTGTCAGTGGATGACAGCACCTGAGACGGATAAGGCAGCTGTTGAAAAATGCAAGGTGACTCATCTATGAGCTTTGTGAGGACAAGAGATAGCAGGATTTGTGAAAAGGTCCTGGCCTGACAGCCCAACACAATGATGTCAGCAGGCTTCCTGTGCAGACACGTTGTTCAAATTGCTCATAAAATGTTTGCAGAATTATTACAATTTAAAATAAAAAATCAGGATTATTAAACTAATGTTTGATGATATCATTATAATGTAATCCAGGTGAGATCCAGGTTTTTGCCCCTTTGGGGCAGCTCAGACCCCAGTAAGAATCTAGGAAGTTCAAGGCATAACAAGAAATACATACTTACATTCTGTTTGCAGCCTTTGACACCATTAATCACCAGATCCTCCTGTCTACACTGTGTGAATTGGGCATCTCTGGTACAGCAGTTAAATGGTTCAGGCCCTACCTATCTGGATGAACCTTAAAAGTATCTTGGCAGGGGCAAGTATTCAGCTCTCATCGCCTCTCCACAGGTGTGCCACAACTCTGTTCTTGGCCCTCTTCTCTTCTCCATCTATACCACATCCCTAAATTCTGTCATCTGTTCATACGGTTTTTCCTATCATTACTTTGCCGATGACACACAGCTCTTCCTATTTTTTCTACCAGATGACTTTATTGCATTTCTGCCTGTCTCTCTGACATCTATGCATGGATGAGAGAAAGACATATTCAGCTCAATCCAAGCACAGGGAGAACATGCAAGCTCTACACACACAGACCCGAAGGAGAAATCAAACCCCGGACCTGGAGGTGCAAAGTGATGGTCCTAACCACCATGTCACTGTGCCACCCAGCACCTATTGTCCCAATATTTAAAAAAATCTTGAAGACAGAGCTCTTCTGCAGCTTCCAGTGCATAAAAAATTTTTTTGTCCTATCCTGCACTTGTCTCACAAAAAGAAAAACCTTATGGCACTCATCGCTGACTCACTCAGACTGCTACACTCGACCTGCTTGGTAATAGCGTGCCTACTGTTAATTTTTCAAACTGTTTAGCACTTAATTTCTTGTGTATTTAAATTGAAAATCAAGTATGTAAAATATCAGCTGTAATCGTCTAAGTCATTTGTTAATATATAATTTTCGAACATCTCAACAGGCCTTCGGGTCAGTAAAGGTGTTTCTAGGACCTGCCATTGCACTCCGGCAAGCCACACGTTAGCCTCACCAGAGCGCATGCCCGGTAGGTGGCGGTATTTCTCACTGTCATCATCTTTCTCTCTGTCTCGTCTCTTGAGCTAAATCATGGGGGAAGCAGAAGCTATTCAGGCAGAGGACAAGCATGGAGATTCAGGGATCGCTCCGGCTGAAGACTCGGTTATATGGAGCCAGGAAGTAGAGGTGTGCCTTTTCCATGCCATGCTGGGACACAAGCCTGTAGGTAAGATTTCAGGCGATTTAATTTAGCCCTAACGAGTGTGCTGTTTTGCTTGGGGGTCCGGGTAAGTGGGTCATACTGCACTGTACACCGTTGTCAAAAGCAAAGCATTATTTGAATTTCCTGTTGATTTAGATAAAAAGATATGAATTTGGTATCTATAACAAATGTACATCTATTCGAAAAACTTAACTGTTTATGTCGAATAACTGTCAAAAACATTGCACGTATTATATCATTGTGCTATGTCAGTATGTCATACTGTATGTCTACTAAACAAAGAACTCGATATGTGTAATTTAATTAGCTGTGTTGATGTAAATGCTTATATTTTTGCTTACTGCACCTCTGTATCCAGATGTGTGTGTCAAATTTAATTGTATCTGATACATTGTTTAACGACACACACACGCGCACATACATCGATTACTGAGATTTGATTTATTGAATTTTCTCAACATCGTGATTGTGACTCGGTTTCTCGTTTTAGGGGTGAATCGACATTTTCATATGATTTGCATTCGAGATAAATTCAGCCAGAATATTGGAAGACAGGTGTCATCAAAAGTTATATGGGATCACCTGGGAACGATGTATGACATGCAGGCTCTGGTAATTATATGGACCATGTCGACCGAGTTGTGCTTTTTATCGCTTTGCATTTTGAATTTAGATTGTTCGTTAGCCTGATATTTTCACTTTATCTTCTGTTTAGCATGAATCAGAAATACTGCCATTTCCCAACGCTGAAAAGAGTTTTGTTCTTCCCGAGGAAATAATACAAGAAGTGAAAGAAGGTAATTGCCTTTGCATGCAATTGTTTACGATTTTGCATTCATTGAGCTGCATTCTCACTAAGAAAACCAGTTCTGCCTTAATAAATCTCAGTGGGATTTGCGGCTCGACAGGTAAGCTGGGGATGGCCGATGACGTGAAAGAAGAACTGACGGAAGAGGGAGACCAACCAGCCACACACGAAGAAGGTTCTAGCCTCATTCTTTTTTTGAGTGGTCACTATACTATATATTCTCTTCCTTTCCTCTTTTGAAGTGAGTGTAATAGCTGCTCCAAGTGCAGTGCAGTTTTGCACGCCCTTCTGACACCAACCAGTGTCCCTCACTCTGGTCGTTTATGTCTCATTTTTAAGGTCTGGGTCCCAGTTTGGCTGGCCAGGAGTTTGAGAGGTACGGACAGAAGAGCACATTCACTCTGTTCCAAAACTCCAACGTGACCTCAGTACAGACCAGCTTAAAAGCAGAGGCCCCTTTTAAGTGACTGTGATGTACAGTCTATGCGTGGTTATATATATTTCCCCCCCTCAGTAGTTAAACATTTTTTTGTGTATCAGGGAGGAACAGGAGAACCTTGGCATGCTGGGTAATAGATATGTTGTATATTGATTCCTTAGTACAGGGTGGGTTCAAAAGGCAAAATGCGGCCCTTGAAATGTGGAGCAGTGCTGATGGGGGATTGAGATATGGCATCAGATTTTGTGGAATGACTTTTACCCCTTTGTGCCTGGTGAGCATCCTCAAAACATTACCCTGTATTTTACCTTTTGAACTCAGAGCCCTTCACATGTAGTTTCCATTGTACACAGAATTACTAGAATGGTCTGGAGCTTTGTGTAAATTTGCGTCTTATCAGTACTCCATTTCTGTGTATACAGCTGTGTATGCGGCTGACGCATACACAGAGCTGGGCTGACTCCCCTTGTCTTTGAGTAGAATTTGATTTGAAGTCCTAACTCAGAACCCTGCAAAGTGACATACATCCATATACAGCTCCCTGTGAGCAGCACCACTCCAGTAATTCTGTTACTGAGAAACAAAAATGTTACATGACACTTGATTGTTTGTTTTCCTTATGTCTTTTTAATTTATTTATTTTTTTTATTTGTCCTAATTGTTCTCTGTTGACCTGAATTCACAGCAGAGGAATACAGCAACAGGAAGTGAGATACATTTCACTTTACAGGTGTTTGTACTGTGCAGCCAGATTAGTTTACTGACTCAATGACTGGCTGATGGTCCTTACAGCAAAGAGGACCACACTTTCCATTCAGTCATGCCGTGTAGCTGTTCACTCTTTTTGCTTAGGTGACAGGTATGCTTGCGTAAGGTGGGAAGATTCCTCCCCTGTTTCTGCTTTTTCTTCTGTTGTCACATCCTGTGTTCTCATGGTGACAACAGAGGTTACAGTAAATCAAAACAAGGCTTTGTAAAAATCTGGACACACAGTCTTATTTTATTAACATCTTTTATGATCCTGTCCTCAGTGTAAAGTTGATGTCATTGTAAAAAAAAAATCTCCAGAAGTGACTTTTATGTCTTCTGCTAGAGTTGCTACTGGCGGGATGAGTTTTCTGACCTCTGCTCTGTGTCCCCATCACCACAGGCAGCAACAACTCTCTGAAGATAAGCGAAAAAGCCAACATCAAGGAGAAGGAGAGGGACCGAGAGAGGGGTTCAAATGAGAGCACAGCAAAGGACACTGCGGACAAGCGCAAGAAGAACCGGGTCACTGAGAAAGTGCTCAGTTCCAACAGTAATCCCTCTAGCCCTGGAGGGACCAAGCGGCGCAGAACTTAACCAGCAGGGGTGAGGCTGCAGCTGGAGCTGCTACCAACCGTGAATAGCAGATGGAAGATCTGTACATAATTCTGCTGTAAGAGGCTGGGCGCAGGTGATCAAAGCAGCGAAGCAGAGGCTTCTGGGGTGGATTTTAATATGGCACCAAGTCCACACGGGTGTTTGAAGATTTAATCACAGAAAAAAAGAGAGCAATTAAAGAACATGCGCTTGCAGGCAAAAGTTAACAAAGTGGCATCGTACAGAACGAGATTGAATAGACAGCTATCCAGTTCATTTGTTGAAGTGATAGACAGCCATCGAGGTGAACGGCTGAAGTGCATTGTTACATTTGGTGAGAGTTTATATGAAGTTCTGAAAGGTGTCTTGAGAGTGCAGGCCACCAGCATTGTCACCTGCTGTATTTATTTGGAAGATAAGTGTAGAGACACATGTCATACCAGGGCAATTTCGTTTTGAGGGGAAACGTGAATGTACATTTCAGTTAATATCCAAATGTACAACAGGTGGCATCTGGGGAAGCCAGGTGTAATGTCATGAAAAAATAGGATTTTACACATTCCTTTAAAAGTTGATGATAGGCACAGTGATACAGCAGGCTAAGACTACGGTCAATTATGTGTATTTGCTGACAAGAAACAACTAAAGATGCCTTTCCATTTGTAACAGATGTTACATGCATGCCCTTTTCATCCATAGGACTGTACCTTAAACAAACAGTACAATCATCTGGGCTAATAAAGATCCTAGTATGGAATTGACATATTGTCAGACATATCTTTTGTTAGTTATCTGTGTGTATGTATGTGCGTGTGTGTGTATGTTTTCAACAACACTGTGATAATTGAGGAATGTAATGGCACGATGAAACCACACTTCATCAGTCAGTCAGTCATCTTCTATACCACTTCATCCTGTCAAGGCTAACGGAGAAGCCTGGAGCCCATCCGAGGACACATAGAGCACAGGGCAGGGGACACCCAGGGCGGGAACAAGATTTCGTGTATTAACACCATTTGTCTGAAGTATTTGTAATGTTAAACGTGAGAGAAGACTTCTTTTAACCCAATGGCTGTATTAATTGTTGCATTTTGTAATTGATGTAATGCTCTCTTTTGTGGTTTCATGTTACAAGTTTGCTCCAATAAACTACATTTGAAATAAGCTTTAGCTATGTTTTTACTTCTTGCGGGTTTTTTGCTACCTGTGGTTTAAATTAAAATGTCAGCATTCTGTGTATATGTTTAAAATTCATTGGAAACCATGTAGCCTACATGATGTGCTGTGCTTATTGGCATACTGTTAAAAATTACTAATCATTTTTCCTGTCCTGTAGCGTTGCTTTTTGTGTTAAGAACTTTATGACGATAAGACGATGGACTGCTATTCATATATGTAAATTAATATATTATACTGCTTTATGGTGAACATGAGAGCAACTGGAGGCATCCACAGACGTGTAAAGATTTTTTTTATCCGAGATCTAAATTGAAACAGACATGCTCAAAGTCATATAGTCACGTTGACGGAATGGTTTTTCACATTCGGCTAGTTTGTATTCTTCAATGAAAGGCTGTGTTTGTTAATTTCATTATTTACCACGCGAGGGCGCAAGACAATCAAATTGTTATACAGTATAGCTCGTAATTCCGAAACTCGTTTTCTTGTGCTGATTAATATGAAGCTGTACTGGTACATAATAGTGTTGCTATATTAACATAATTACAATTAATATTAATTAATTGTAATGTTTTCAAAATCCATATCCAATATAGTTAGCCATATAATATACACAATGACTGAGAATGCGAGCACCCAAGTCTGTTTATGAAACTACAAATTTGAGAAAGCGTTTATTTTACGGTTAATGTATACTACAGAAAAGTGAAAAACGGATAGTCTTTGTCATTCAATGACCGAACAGGGGGAATGATTGTGTTTTGGTTGTGGGAGGGTTAAACCATTCCCTGTAAGTAACAGCAGTTCATTGTAAGATTTATTTTTTCCCCCTGGTGCAATGTTGTTCCAATTCCCCTGCAGTGCGATGGACACAGCTGCAGCGCTAATGTTTTAAAGCAAAGCCAGTGTGTGATTGTGTTTGTGTGATAGCATTATGCCAAGGGCAGGGAAGGGCAGGCGGGCCCAGACTGAGCGGCGCCTCGCCACACCTGGGGAAGTTCAGGTTAAATAGCTCCACATTCCTAAGCGCACAGCTGATTGAAACATTAACAAACAGTAATCCATGAGCCAGGCTGCAGATGGGCCGGGATCGCAGCCAAGAAAGAGTGTGTGTGTGTGTGTGTGTGTGTGCGTGTGCGCGCGCGCGCCGGACGGGACGAGGGAATGAAGGGCATTATTAATGTACTTCCAGTATCAGTGTGTAAGCTACAGTGTATTCAATATTCAAACTCGTATGTCAGACCATATGTCAAATTAAAACAACATTAACAAGTAATTACACGAAATATTATCAGCTCCTCCGGTAAAAAACTTTCAAACTTTCTTTTGAAAGCAATAGTTCTTGCTTCCAAATGTGTTAAGGACTTCAAACTCTTCGTAAATTATTTCATAGAATATCAAAATTGAATTTGCGCACAGGGTATTTATGAAGACTTCAGTATAGTGTTGTTATCCTCGAAAGTCTGATATTTGATATTTAAGTCCAACACCAATGCTGTCATCTGTTGTCAGTACTCCGATAATCAATTTTCCATAAAGTGCAAATGATGATAAAACATTTACTTGCATTAAACTTCATGCTAACCATTATTTTAAAATGTCGTTACCGTAAATATACACACTTTTTACAAAATTAAAAATGAAACCTTATTATAGTTTTGCATAAAAATTTGGAACACTGACCCTGGTATCGTCTTGTGCCTTTTATGTGGAATCCTAGATCAAATGTGGAATCCTAGATCAAACTTACGTTACCACCGTTCTAGAAGAACGAGAAAACAAAGATACGTAATTCAAAATACTTCTTGTTTTAATAAAAACACAATTAGGTACATTTTAATAAAAAAAACGATCTTCACATGTTTTTAAGCATTGTAATATACAATACAAATTAACTCAGCAATCTGAGAAGTTGACATTTTTTACAAAATATAAAAATCTCTTCTACGTGTAAATTTAACCAAATACAAAAGGAGAATAGGACAAGAAAGAATAAAGTCTTTTTATGAAGTCCAGCGTAAAACGACACGCATAACGTTCGTTGGGATGCTACTGAAATTTCTTCCCTTCCGCAGAATTTGCCGGTGAGAAAAATAAATTCTTTTAAATCACGGAACGCATCACTTTTGAGTTTAAACTCAAAAACAAAATGTTTTCTGACATCATAGGTAAGGTTTCGCCGTTTGCAAGTTGTATTCATTGCAGCACTCTTCTCCTTCTGATGTTATTTTACACAAACTTGCGGGATCCTCAGTCTCCCATCAACGGCACAGGATTCTGTCGTCCGAGCATCCGTTCTGCGAAAGCAAATACACACACGTTAACATCGCGTTCATGTCAGGACACAGTTCAGAAAGTAAAAAGCTTGATCGCTACCATGTCTAAATTCGAGATAAGGAAAATGTGGCAAACCACTGATTTTTAACCTGTTACAGAATTGTTATAGATTATTTACCTCAACTGAGACGGTGCTCAGTTCTGAGTTGAGGGTTGTCAGTGGAGTGCGGGTGAGCGCCGAGCCATTGGCCGTCTGCTGACGGGACATCCCCGCTGAGTCGAGCTCTACCTGAAGGTCCCAAATGTAATCAATGACGTGCTGCAGGATCTCCATCTTGCTCGCTTTCTTGTTGGGCGGCAGAGTGGGCACAAGCTCTTTCAACTTGCTGTAGCAGCTGTTCATGTCGTGAAGAAACACGCTCATCTGCTCGTCCAGCAGCGGAATTTTGCACTTGGATATGGCGAGGCTCTGGTCCTGCAGGCACCGCACAACGTCCTCGCTGCCAACCTTGTTCTTCAGAGCGCACGTAGATCCGACAACTTTCATCTTGACTTTCCGCTGACCTTGTAGCCAGAGACGCAGGCACTGCAATCTCTAAAAAATCAGAAGATGTCGATGATGGTACGAGGAAGAGCTTTTATTAAAGACGACTGCCAGGCGCTGACAGATGCAAGCAGTTAAGATTGTTCCTTTCTCGACGAGAAGATGATTCACCAGCTATTGGAAACTTTTGACAGTTTGGAGTAGTACTGGAATATCATCCTCTATTTATGGGTCTGTTGGATTTAAAGGCGGAACCCAAAGAGATAAACGTTTGCTTAGCAGGTCCAATGAGGATCCTAGTTTTGCAAACGAGGGATGGGCCATCCAGCCTTCTCTCAACCAATACCCATGTACTATTGGTTATCAAAATTTACAATCTGTTTAGGGATGGCGTTACAAATGGAAACAAATGTGTTTTTTATGGATAATATGTGGGAACTCAGCTGTTCATCCCTCGGGGACAGTGCAGGTGTTGATGGTACCTAGGACACCTCCATGTGAGCGATGGGCAAATTCAAAGGTATACTAAAATAATCGCAGACACGCACACCTTATGATACAGTCATATATTTACGAAGCGTACAGAAATGCTTCAGTTGCTTTTAAATGGCGACTTAAATGTTGTATTGTTGATTGGCGTGGACATTCACTATAAAATACAAAAATGTATTGTGTTGTCTTAAATAAATTACATTGGACAAAGATTTTAAGATCGATACATTTCCTAATAAAATGGTGCTTCATCATATAAATGTATCGCATACATTTCCCTACACATATAGCGACGTGAACATCTTGTCTTATTCCGACAATTCCCACCCTTGGTCATATTTAAACGATTATAGCTATGGGTTTTACAAATTCCTCCACATGTTTTCACTGAGTATTTAGGGCTCCGTATGCGCTGAAATTTCGTTGCTCTGGTCTGAATCTTCCACAGATTGTCCAAACAAGTCCAAGCAGACAGGCGGGCGCCAGTTCTGTGACGTCACCCATTCATACGACTCCTGACGCCTGTCAGCCTGGCGCCGCGAGGGCGGTCTCCATGGAGACCACAAACAACAGGCTAGCACTCCCCCATTCACCTGCGCCTGAGAACAAAATGGCTGCAGAAATTGTCATTCATTTATCACGTAAAACCTCTCTTAAAAGAGATTACCGCCCCGCACACCTGCAAACTGCTATTGTCGCCAACTTGGTCGATCAGCTTCCAAAGGGAGTAAAAAAAAAAAAAGAAAGAAACTGAGCGCTTTGAATTGCAGTGATATTTCCTGGATGCTTCTAAATCCGAGTTTCTTTTTCAAATTCCTTCACTTTCGTTACAGAAGCAACCGGTTCTATTAATTTATGTTGGTAGCTACATTTCAAGTCATACAGATAAAGTGGTTTAAAGTATTACTAAATACGTATTATTAAATGTATTGAATGTATATAGGTAAATAACATCATCGTTAATTTCAACATATCTTTACACATTCTCTTATTTAATAAAGATATTTTAATTGCTTCTTTTGGCTAATAGTCGGTCTTAAATTTCGTTGACGCCTAATGCGTACAATACAATGGTAATATAGGTATCCATCTAATTATGTAATTTAAAAAGTGATTTTGAAGAAAACGTGCAACATTACAAACGTACTGCATAAAAGCATTTGAATTAAACCTGTCTTTTAAAATGTGCTCGCTTATGATTTCTTACGTTTTTAAAATAGCATCTTATTTTGAATAAAAACGCCAATCAACTCTGAATAATAATAAAAAAAATTAAAATTGTGTTTTATGTCACAGAGAAAAATGTTTTTAAAGGCATTTTGTGAATGTAGTAAATATTTGAAAATAGTATAGATATAGGTTAATTGGCTCTAGAAGCAGTTACAACAGATTTTATAATTAATTAAAATTAATTAAATTAATTAACATAAAACTGAGAACTGAACTACAAATATTTTGTAATGTACTGACAACGCTAAAAACCATAAAACTTTGTTGTTCTCAATACCTGAAACGGCAACACGGAAAGATTGTAATGAATCTTACTTGGTCAGTTTTATCATCAGAAAAATCTGGGGGAAAAAATATATAATAATTGATAAGAATCAAATGAACATCGGTGATGTGATGCGTTTTACTATTGCTATATTATTACAGATGCACAGTAAATAGGACAGCTTTGTCATGTTTTGCATTTCTACTCTCTTTCTCTCTCTCTCTCTCTCTCTCTCTCTCTCTCTCTCTCTCTCTCTCTCTCTCTGTCCTCAGTAGTGTGACACCCTGTCTTCCACTAGCAGCACAGTTTTTAAAACATCCTGTTGTCCTCGCTGTCCGTTGTCTCAGGTCATGGCTGAGGGAGCCAGGGACACTAGAACAATGGGAGTGCACAACAAGGATTGTGGGAGAAATGTAGGCTGGAGCCAGTCTGTCTGGAGCTCCCCTTTGCTCTCTCATCCAGCTTTTGTTCAGCTGCAAAAGCTATCAGCACGTCCTACTGACACCAACAATAACTCTGCACAGCTGGGCCCTTTTAATCTTGTTTACAGCACATCAAGGCAAAGGGGGGAAAAGAGGAGTAAAGAAAAAAAGAAAAGTGAAACATATTAGCTCCTGATTTTAACTGACAGAGAAGAGTAGCCCCCTATGGATACCACATTTTACAATGGTTAATTAGAAAAGGTTGGCTTGTATATGGCGGGTTTTAAATGAGCAATTATCCAAAGGTGTCAAAATCTTTGTGGTGCCTTATCTCCTTGGAATCCCTTAGTCCAACCCCCCCTCCCCCAAAGAGTGTGGTTATCAGGACACATATGGGACAATGTTAGTCTTGTTGTCAATGTTAACTTGCGCTGATCAAATATCAACAGTCACATATACTAATGTGTGTGGGGGGGGATAGGGAAGTCACATCTATTTGTTTTCACAGGACCCCCCTAGTACTGCACCTTTTCCTTTTTATTATAGACTTTCCTTTTTAGAAAGAGGAAGTTTAACCTCATATACGCCCTCTTTATCTGAGAAATAGACTTGCAAAGGCTATGTGGGCCGGAAACTAAGAGTGAGAAAAGTTTGGTGACAAATTTATGATAAGGAAAGAGGACATTCCAGAAATATTTCAGTACTCTGTGCTGCTGCTGTCCGTCCTGCTGCTATACAGAATTTTACTAGCACAGCAAAACATCAATAGAAATCACGCTTTAATAAACGAACAGCTTTGGTACTATATTTCTTTTAATTTTCACTTATTTAGCAAGTGAAATCATCCAAAGAGCAGGAGCCTAACATCACGTGGCACACGTTGCTAATGTCACTAAATGCAAGGGGGTATCCAAACAAATCTGTATGCTAAGTTGCTAACAAAGCCACATAAACAATTATTTGATAGCCCTGTGGCACTGCTTGTAAAGTTCGGATGGTATGTCACAGGCAGTATGTAACTTAATAGTACTATCATTTTTTATGTTAAAGGCTGGCAATTTTGGTGTGGCCCTGATGACATTAGCTGCGGAAATATGAGCTGCTTCCTGTGTCATCGTATATTTCAAGCTGACTTGTTTGAAGATGTCTTTTGAGGCACCGAGGCCCTGCTGGACAATCAAGGATGTTGCCTGCATGTCTCGCTCAGCTGCAGCATGTGTTCATGTTTCCAGATCTCACCTTTCCTGCTTGACTGATACCATCAGCTGTGTGCAGGTGTGTTGTACCTGGCAGGCCATGGGGGCAGGGGGGGATGTGGCGTACAGGAAGATGTTACAGTGTGCAGTTTCTTTGTCAGCTGTCAGTGACGGACAATGTGCAAAACAACCGTGTACCCATTTTAGTGTTATATGGTGTTTAAAACACTGGGAAATTACAGTATGTCTGGCTGCCCGCAAGGTGAACAGGTGCAGCTGCCTAAAGGTGAAGAGAGAAGTGGATGTTTCAGTTCTATTTGCTGACAGCACGCAGCTTTATATTAAAGAGCACATCTTGTATTACATTTTCCCTGCATTCTGTGCTTACTGTGTTCTGTGTGTAGGTACGTTACAGCACCGCGCTGGTTGTATGTATTCATAAACACTCGTGTAGTCTGGTGGCTGTCTCACTGGCCCCAGAAAACAACCACAGCCCTCATTTTAGCACCATGTTTGTGTGTAGCAGTAACTTTCAGCCCAGCATATTAACAGTCTAGTTTCTGCACGTTTCTTTCAATCATACTAAGGTTAGCATATTGCTCTGTCTAAGAAAAATGCCTTTGCTCATATGTATTTGGTCTCCTGACAAAGTTTTTATTTACGTATGCTGGGTCAGCATAGTTTCCCCACTTTAACTTGGTGTTTGTGCTGTTTTACGTTTTCCAAACATTTTAATATTTTGAACCAAGACTAAGGCCCGCATCTAAATTCAAATTTGAAATGTCAGCTGTTAGTGGTGCCACAAGTTTAAAATTTTGTTCATGCTCCTGTTAAGCTCCATTATTTATAATTCACTGGAAGTATTTCTTCTACGTGCTTTCAGAAAAGGATCCAAAAATAATGTAGCTGTCAGTTATTAAACAGAGACAATCCTGCATATAGAGGAAAGGCAAAATTAGAACTGCTTCATGTGTCATTAAGCTTTTTCTCAACATGAGAAACATCTGTATGGTACAGTAAGACATTCGTGAAACCACTTTAACAGAAAATGGTGACAGAATATGCAAGATGAGAGGAAAATTACCAGTCATACAATATTATACTGAAATAAAAACAACAAAAGAATATTATTGAAAGGACACTTTTCAATAAAGTTGCTCATTTTCAAATTTCATTACTGCAGCATTTGCACAGGAAGGTGTGCTGTGTCCCAGTGTGGACATACTGTAGCGTTGCAGAAACACAACTTCAGTAATAATAATAATAACAATAACAATAATAAGAAGAAGAACAACTGTGGACACAGCAGACACCATGCTGTATACACGGCTGTAATGCCAGTCTCTCTGCCCGACACGCACTGCAATGACAGGCAGCTAATGACCCTTCTCGTTCGGTCACGTCCTGCCCCGCTGACACCAGTGGCTGTTTAAGTGGCATGTCATTAGTGGGTCAAGCTCAGCATAAGCCAACAGCTGACCTGAAGCAGGTTCTGGCCATGTGACTGCAGGGGCCCTGGGAGAATAGTCCATTCTCACATATCAGTGGGGGTGCGCTGCCACGCAGATCCTGCTGAAATTGCGGGGACTTCAGGTGGTCCACTCACCCATCAGAACCTCAAAGGTGATTCCAGACTTCAAATCACATTCAGAGCATTAACAACAAATCAGCTCTTGTCAGGGCTGAACTGTGTAATACAAAAATATGGCACCATTAAAAAAAGCCCACCTGCCTCCATCACTGCATTCTTGCTGGCCTTCCCAGAATCCTGTGCGTTTACACAATGCTTGCAGTTGGAGTGACCAGCATCAGCAGAGTCTCCGATCTGTGTCGCCCGCACCAAAGCCAAAGTGCTCCCGCTCTCACGCCCAGGGGGGGAGACACTGGGTGGGCGCTCACAGCAGCTTGTTGGCGCATTCGGGGCCAGAGCACCGGCTCTCCGTCAGCCTGGTTCCCACACACACTATCAAAGCACTTAATAGCTTCTAATTAGCTCGCCATCTGCTAGTGACAGTGCACCAATGGCACGCAAAGATCTATTGAGAGCATGGACATTGTGCTGTGGAATACTTTCCACTCCAATTGCAATTGCTTGGAGAAGCCGGCTGTGGGGGCCATACACGGTCAGGGGCTTCGAGGACACAATGGGAGACACTGTTATATCTTGTAGCAAATCTGATAATGCAGGAGTCCTTTTCATGCCAGGTCCTGCATCGTCCCCCCCACTCTGCCCCACCCCGACCGGCTATAACTCTTCCTCCATTACACATGAAAGATTTAACTCATCTCTCAGAACATCAGATCCCTGAAAGGATCCGCTTCCTCTGAACCACTGCCTGCACGTTAAGGTAATAAACTCCATCAATCCTCTCATTGTGCTCTGGCTTCATTGCTGGGGAGGGATGAGACATATCACACAGAGCAACCCTACTTTATCTAACTGGTAGAGAAATATCCCAAAGCAGGGGGGGCACTTAAATCAGGTACCAGAAAAAAGCAGGTGTGACTTAGGGCTGCCCTTCCAGGCCACTGACCCATCGATGGGCCTGAATTGTGGTGCTGGCCCACACTTTACTCAAGCTGCCTGAAAATGCTAATTCCTCACGCCATCTGAGGAGAAGTGGGGGGAGAGGGGGGGCTCCTTTTTCCCATTTCTTCCTTTCATTTCTGGATCCATTGGCTTTCAAAGATCCTTTTCAAATTAAAGCATCCCTTTCTTTCTCAATAGCACTAGTTTAAAGTGGGCGATTAGAGGCACATTTCCTAAACGCTTTTGGACACTACATTTTTTAGAGAATAAATAAAGGCATGAAAAAGGTATTGCAAAGTATTTTCAATGTAATTTAAAAAATGAAAAATTATGGAAGGGACAAAATAAAAAGGTAATATCTAAACAATAAATTAATTGCATGTGACCTAATGGAATCAGGTTTTCTCTTCCCAAGCCACTTTATAAACGTGTTTACAGTTTAATTTTTGACACTGAATCTGTCATAATGATAGCTGTACTTCCAGCAGCAGCAAAGATTATCAGAATAATGTCTGGCGCAACCCCCGTGTGGCACCTTCAGAATCTGTCAGGGGGGAGAAAGGATCCTTTAGAAGGACCAGCTGTTCACAGCTGGACAATGGCAAGCTGCCTTTGGCTGAGCCAAGATTTATAGGCACTGGCCAGCTGTCACCCTCAACAGAAAAACAAGAACAAATAAATGGCGCCATGCTGTCTGCAAGACCAGTGCAAGCCTGGTCCTTCTCTCCTCATCACAGCTCTCCCACTCCCCCCCCTCCCCCAAAGGAGGTGTAGGGCCCCATCTGGGCATCATGGGACGACAGCTATCTTTAAGGTCTATTCTCTACCTTATTTTATAAAGAACATAAATTAAAGGAAATGTTGGTTCTTTCATTTAAACAGAAGGTTTTCTACATTGCACACAACGGTTTTCTTGGAAAACTTATAGAGCCTGCTTAGGAAAACAGTAGAAAACATGAAAACGCAGTTTAATATAAAACATTTAGGGGACCTGGTTTGGAGTGCCATGACACTAAGGATCGTGAAGTGCAGCAGTTTGAGCACTTCACTCTTGATCTGTAAGAAAATTTTAGGTCACACTAAACACTGAAGAACAGCACACAGCAACAACCACGTTAGTCTTTATAGATGTTGTTGGCTATTTTAGTTTTATAAGCTGTCTGTAGAGCGGAATCCTGTGTTATAATGACATGCCCTGCAGAGGTATGTAATATTGAGAGCACATTTCCTGCAGTCACACCTGCTGTCAGCCTTGCACTTGCATACTGCCACAGCCCAGGTGTGAGAGCTTTGCTCTGGCTGCACGTGAACACTGCGGGATGATCTGAGATCAGCCCTATATCGTGAGTGTCCTTTGTACCGTTGGCCCTTTATCCCTCCTCCCCGCCTTGTGCGTCAAAGTGACTTCTGCTCGGGGGAAACATAAGCCGCTTTGGGCCATCGGCAGGAACGCATGTGGCCACCCGCGTCCATGTGCGCCCGTTCACGTGCCGTTGGCTTTCCGTACTGGCATTTATGCTGTCACCTGAGCACCGGTTTTAGGTAATACCCCAAAAGCCATCAGCATAATTTTTCAGCAGCAGAGAAGATAATTCATGTTGGTAACTTGACCGGCTGTTTGCCCTGAAGCCACCTAGCCTCATCCCACCTGGATCCTGCAATGCTGAGAAAAAAAAAAAATCTTTGCACACACAGGGTGGGTGGGGTGAGATGGCACCCACAATGCCTTGCTCTACCAGAGGACAGTCACACAATGGAAAACTCAGTCGTTACACTAAAAATTACGATAATACTTAAAATCCTCTTCAAAGAGGCCTGTGGCTGATCCGTTTGGTTTGACAGTGTGGATTGTAGAGGGCCATGTGGAATGGTTCACTGAGCCTGACACATAGGCCTTGACACTAAACAGTCTCACCCCATTTGTTTTGATTGCAACAGGCTGATAATCTGCAGTTTCCCCACCCTGTCACCTCTGCCCCCTTTCTGCTGAACAGGCATGTGTACCATCTTCCAGTGTCTTTCTCAGAATAAAAATAAAGAAAAGAGTGTCAGCACTCTTGGATATCACCTGACATACCTGCTGTGTGATTGTCAAAAATTCTTATTGACATGCCGTGTGGGGGGTGCGGTTGAATTGGCAGAATAAAGGTGGTTTAAAAACTGAGTGCTTTATTGGTTAGTTACACAGCTGAGCTCAGTGTTTAGGATTGCTTCCCTTTGCCAGTTACGCAGCCTGCACAATGTAGCACTGTCATTCAGGTTGACCTTGCTTTGCTCTCAGCACCTGGCCGGGTGTGGTCCCACCTCGCGGGCTCGGCCTGATAGCAGCAGGTACACTAGGTGTGTTCCAGGGAGGAAACAGCACAGGTGTGAGCACGGGGAGCTAGGAAGCAGGTGACATAATGACCCTGCTTTATGTTTGTTTATAAAGCCTTTATTGTTTTGTGTGTGTATGTGTGTGTGTGTGTGTGTGTGTGTGTGCGCAAAGTGTACGTGCATACGTGTGTGTGTGTGTGTGTGTGTGTGTTTTTACATGACCCCAACAAAGCATAAAAACCGCTAAGAAAAAAAAAACACAGATGATTAGGGCTTGTGGGAAAAAAAAGCCAGCCTTTGTAGCACGGTGTAAGCCACCTGTCTAGCACACCAGGGGCTGCTTTGTGAGGTGACCGACCCACAACAATGCATACAAACCCCCACCCTCGGCACAATGCCTGGGAAAAGAGAACAGGTGTTCAGTTCTGGCCAGAAGCCGTGTGGGCACGCAGCGTGCCGTGCAGCACAGGCAGGCAGGCAGGCAGGCAGGCAGGAGACCGAGAGAGGGAGGGAGAGAGAGAACAGGGATGCAGCTATTTCAGCTGCACTAATCATCAGTGAACAATGCTCCTGGTGCTCTCCAGCGCCTGGGCTAACGGCCTGTTAAACTAATTCTAGAAACGTGGCCAGAAATAGAATCTTAATTTATCCTTTTCAGTTGTATTTTAGGAAAAAAAAAAAAAACCAAAAGCCAAGACTTTGTTAGGAACACTCTCACCTAAAATGTCAGTTGTGGTCATCGCTTAGTTTAACAGTAGTGCCAAATACTCATTTTAACCCATGTGCGAGAAAACCATGTGTTTTCACAGGCAGTGATGATGGTGCCTAATTTGTGTGTCCCCCCCCCCCGCCCCGTCGCCACCGTGTTCTCAAAGTAATGCGCGGCTTCAGTGTCGAGCTCTCTTGTGCCCTGAGAACCTTCAATGTAAACTTATTAACGTGCACCTACAGCATGGCTTGTACAGCTATGCAACAATGACCCTATTATTCCTGAGCCATGCCTTCAGGCGCATGCATTTTCTATGCATGTTATTTTGCCGCTTGCGTTGCCCCGCTTTCCTCTTTCAGGCCACACTGGCTTCCATGACCAGGCTGCGCTGAAGGGGAAACCCTTAATACAACAAAAGGTGCCCTACTTTAGTTTTTTGTCTTTTTCTTCTTTCCCTGAGAATGTTTCAGGCAGGCCTCAATGAGGATGGGAATGTGTTTGTAAGTGCTGTATGCAGGAGAGATGGGACGGGTGGTGGGAGAGCAGGGAAGGGGGGGGGGGTGTTGGAATTAATGGGAAATATAGCCAGCAGTAGACAAAAAAGAGAGAGAGCAAAAAGAGAGAGAGGGATGGAGAAAAAAATTCCTGAATCCTGCTAAGCAAGCCCTCCACAACAGGCCTGGGAAAATCAAACAGGTGGCTAAGGGCTGGCAGGCCGGCCGGTGCAGCCAGTGGTGGGAAGGACCAAAGGTTGCCGGGCCCATCAAAAGCACCTCATCCCAGCTTTAGACTGGCGCAGGGTGAAAGACTAATGGCTTCATTATCATGTGAATTCTGGGAACGGTGGTGAGTCCCCAGTAACACCCAGTGGCTGGCCCATATGGCCCGCGCCCCGCCACCATGGTGGATCATGGACACTTCCAGAGCAGAGGGGTTGCCTCCCGCCATTGATATCAAAGGGGCCGAGTGATCTGGAAGCTCCTAGCCCCCCCCCCCACCCCCGCC
>JABJVR010000087.1:2427066-2439426 GCA_025773905.1 Chitala chitala
TATCAAAGGGGCCGAGTGATCTGGAAGCACCTAGCCCCCCCCCCCACCCCACCAGCCGGACCCCACCGGGGAAAGGCACAGCCGAACACTCGCGCTCTCCTAATGAGGGGAGGCCGTACAGCAGCCAGAGTGTGTGTGTACGTGGGGCAGTGAGAGTACATGTCCCATCTGTGCTAATAAAAGGCTGATGCTTGTCATCATGGACATTTAGTGAAAGTACAGTGTACTGTTAAATCATTAAAGCTGTCTTCTGTTCAGGGCCGTGCTGTTCAACTGCTTTTAGTCACATGCCAAGAAATGTAAACACATTTTTAACTGAAAGATGTAGGTATCCCAGTAGCATTTAAAGGAAAATTTTAAAAAAGTGTCAAAGCGTCACCCAAACCACTTGTACACCTATAATTTATTTATACACACCTGTACAGTACATATATGAGTACAGAGTCAAATTTTGTACAGCTCAGTTAGTTTAAAAGATTACAGGCAAAACATTTATTTTCCTATCAGTCTTTATCTGTTTTTGACTTTCGTTGCTTAGGCTGTTACTTTCCCAAAATAGCAAAGTCAGCACATGTATGTATGCATGTGTGAACAAGGACACCATAGGCACCCAGGTTGTGTTGGGCCAGCTGTGTGTGAGGCTGCACTGAACACACCTCCCTGATCCATCTCACATACACCCCCTCGATTTCATCCCACCCCCTTCTGCCAAGGACCAGCTGCCTAAAGATGCCTTAGCACTGGGGGCATTGAGCTCAGCAGGGGCACAGTTAACGGTAGCACAGACCTCAGTGTGCCTCTTATTATCTGCCAGCTGCTGCACTTCTAGTCTACACGCATACACACACAAGCAGACATACAGACACACACACATTCACATTCCTTTAAAGTTCTATGTTTGCATAGGCCAGCTGGTCTTCTGCAAGACCCTATGAATTATTTGTTGAAAACGTGTTTCAGCTTTAATCCAGTCAATGATTAATATGATTTTTTTTTTTTGCATTTAATAGAATATGTGTCTATGAAGGTTGTCAGTCATCCAGGTCATGATTCTGTTGTTCTGTGCCAACTAGACTTACTTGGAAATCTTGAAGATGTATCACCTCTCATGTGAAAGGCTTATTCAGTTCTTCAGTTTTGGAGTTAATAGAATACAATTAATATGTCCATATTCACAGAATTATAGCCAAAAAATGACAGTCATGAGGAGGGGGGAGCAACAGCTCAGCTGTTATTAAAATATCATTCAAAAGTCATTAAAATGGTATTGTCCCTCTGGTGATGTGACAGTAATAAGAGAGTGACACAGAGAGTGACACACTGCCAACCGGGACCCAAAGGGTGATTTCATGTAAAGGGAGTCACAGGCGCTTTAGGTCTGAGGACAGAATATGACATCCAGCCCAGAACAGAGGGAAGGGCTATTCAGTGCACATCAGTTCTGCTATTAATAAAGCCCACAGTTGCTGGTAGCTGCACCCCCATCACGTGTCACTGAGTTGCGGTCAGAGTGACTCGCCTGAGCCCTGTGACATACCACACTTCAGCACCCTGCAGTGGCAAAGCATTCTGGGGAGTGCTCTTCAAGCCCGATCCATACTGGGTGGGTAATGGGAGTGCAAAACCCAAAACCTGGAAGTCCAGTTGGGAGAGGGAGCTGCCATAGACTCCCTGTGGCATGTGGGTTAGGTGACCACCAGCCCTGCTCAGACCCGTGACAAACACCACCAGGGACTAAATGTATGCACCGTGGCTCCAACAAGGTTAATACATACAGCACTCACACAATGATCTGGGAATAAATTAATCATTAGGTATAATATGGGCCAGATGTATGATTGAGTCATAAACTACAAGCAAAGGGCATTTGTGTGGAGTCCCCAGGAAGATGAGAACTGAGCTCATATGTCAATATGTGCAACTATAATATGAGATGCAATAAGCTCAGTATTAACAAAGACAATAAAGACACTGACAGTCATCAAGAATGTCCATACTTCTCTCTGTAGCTTATGTTGCTATAGGCGTCTTGACTTGGGTTGAAGTGTCTGTTCTTTGGGATCAAGATGTAAAATACTGTCATGAGCTGAAGTCATAAATTCAAGCAAAATGCTCCTCCACCCTCAAAAAATGGTATGTCTTTCATGTCACTTCAAGAGAAAATGCGAGATTGTGAACATCTTAGAAGTTATAAACTGAAGGTAACCTCCTTACTGCAAACCTTCAAATACAGCAATTAAGCATGTTAGTCAAAATAATAATCAGTGTTTATTGCATACATATACATGTTGCTATGAAATTTGTTTTCTGCATTTGACCCATTCCCCTTAGGGAGGCAGGGGGCAGCCACACACAGTGCCTGGGGAGCTAGCACTGAGCACACACCTGGCAGCTGGGCCCAGACTCATAAAAGGAGACTTCCCCATCCCAGCCTGACACTTCACCCATTGAGCCACCAGGATGCTTCAAAAGACTCCGTCGTAGAACAATTACTGTCAATTAATCTGACAATAAAATAAAAAATAATCTAGTAATCTAACAACGTGTAAAACAAACAGATTTTATAACTTTACAGAAAGGTACGTAATAAACAAAATATAGTATATTAAAGTGTATACATTTTATAAGAATATACTATGTGAATTAACATTTGAGACACCTGCAAACCTGCGCTTGTTAACCTGCTTCTGTCCAAACTGCCTGGGGCACAAAATACTCACGGGATGAAAAAAAGGTGTTTAAGACAACGAAAAAAATCACCGAAATTAAAGCAGTAGCACCACTGTAATCACAGAGGCGTGTACTTTTCATGAAGGCATGGAAGTGACAAATTGTAACACCTGTGTGTGTTTGTGTGTGTGCGCACCTGTGTGTATGCGTGCTGCTCTCTGTTCATGCACAAGCGCGGCTGACAGAGAGCCTGTGTGAGGGAGGAGGTCCCGTCCCCGTTTGGGGGGGGTCTGTTCAGCTTGCTCGAGCACAGCGCGACCCTCTCCGCCCCGCAGCTGCCTGCCCACATGTGCGGCCCTCACTGCTCTCATTGTTTTGCAACATCTTTCCGTCCGTCCTTGAGAGCGTCACCCCCCCCCCTCCCCGTTACTCTGTCGCAATGCTTTAACAGTAAAGCAGGTGCAGGCATTAGTCACTCGTGCATTCTGAAACAGCCTGTGTGGAGATGTCGTGTTAGTCATCAGAAATGTGGCAGAAACTCACAGGGCTTCTCTCTTGCCTCATTTGCAAAAAGCCCTGGATACGTCAGAACTGCACACACATCCAAGCCTTCTCCGTGACCACCTGTCACACAGGGCCGCACATGTAAACAATACGTCATCCGCTACTACTGTATTCTAGGTATCGGACAGCAGCGATTAATAATTATGTTCCTAGCTCTTCAAACACTGTGCTCAAAGATATTGTTTGTTCACACTCACATCTGTGAAACATACTGTAGGCTACAACAATGTTACTATGTACATGTAGTTAATGCAGGGCAACAGAGTTGCTAAGAGAAGTCAACCTGTGGTTAGTGGAATTAAACTAAGTCTCAGTCACAGTGGTCCACTGAAACCAAGTCTCAGTCACACTGGTCCACTGAAATCAAGTCTCAGTCACAGAAGACCGCTGAAACTAAGTCTTAGACAGTGGTCCATTGAAGCTGTCTCCGTCACAGTAGTCCACTGAAACCAAATCTCTCGCACTGTAAAAAAATTGCCTCAGTGTAGTAAAAATAGCCAAAATTGAATGAAATACTATGAAAAGCAATAATATTCTAATGACCAAAACTGTATATTCTGCAAATGTTCAATGTTCTTCCAAGATGTTTTCTTCTGGCATAAGGAGCATAGATTTTAATAAAGATGACAAGGTCGGCTTGCGGACCACCTGAAGCGTGCTCATGGACCACACTGTAAGAAAGTGCTGCCTTAGGAGATGTAGCTGACCTTGTTATGTAATCCGCATACTAAATAACCTGCAGATGACTGCTTAGGAGCTGTAGGGAGCATTATGGGAAGTCCAGGTGTGCTATGTTACGGAGCCCGTTGAAAAGAACAATTTAGAGGATATATAAACAGGGACTTGCTGACAGCCTTGTTAACATTCACACAGAGTACTGCTCAAACAGAGCAGTCAGGCAGCACGTCAGTCTCAAGAAGCACAGCAGTTGACCTTGGGGTTCTGGCCAGCAGGCCTGGTTCGGCAGCCCCCCCTCGGTCCACCCCCCTGGGGTCACCGGCTCCAGCTGCGCCAGCCAACGAGGGGATGCGTCATCCAACTGCACCGCAAATTCAGGTTTTTTCCTGGATTGCAGCTGGAGGCATCATGGTCTGACTCAGGCGGGAGGACAGGCAGCGCGCTCATGTTTTCACTGCAGTCTTTATTAACGCATGCCTCTAGCGGGGGACACGTTGACATGTTAACAGGCCTTAACGACTCCCTGTGTGTTTAAGAGGGAGGCCGGAGTGTTTTTGGGCTTCATTTTACCGACTCTTTTGGTGTCGGATCAAACAGTGGACATGTGTGCTTAAGGATTTATTGATTTCATTATCAATTTATTGATTACAATATAAGAGTCTCATTTATGAAGCCTTTTACATCAGGAAATCTAACGAAAGAGAGGTACAAAAAGTATGTCGTGTTCACACACTTTCACAGTGTGTCTTTCCATATGTCTTCTCATTAAGAATGTATTTGGACCTTCTACTTTCAGTTAACATATAGTGCATGATTTAATTTCAACGAACGGCAGTTAAATGTTTACAAACAAAAAAAGTAATAAGACCATAAAAACAATTCTAATCATTACGATCATTAAACTAGGAGTGGGTGATTATGTTTGGATCCACCATTTCGCTTTTAAATCTACAAATTCCTGAGACTATTATTTCCTTTAAAGAAGACTTGCGCTCAATAACCTTCCTTTTCCTACGTGCCGTTACGTTTTATTCCTCTCGAAAACTGGCCAAAGCCTTAAACAGATGGCAGAGCGTCAGAAAACAAAAACGACAAGAGGGGAGAGAAAGAGCAGCGTGTGAATGAGTGAGTAGGAGTGCCGATGAATGTGTCGGTCCAGGGGAACCCGGGCTTGTCTTTGTGGGGCTTTGGGCATCTTTCCTTCAGATGTTGGGGCTCCTTCAAATGCTAATGGCCGAGTTTTCTTCAGCCTTTCTTAGCATGACAATGCTGGGAAAGTCGTGGACCTAAACTCCCCTCATTGTGCGTAGAGTGAAAGCATTCCGAGGCCCTTGGAGGAGGCCGCTGGATCCGGCCAGCCCTTTCACCGGGGCAGATTAGCTCGGAGGCAGTAACCAGGCGCGCGGGCCGCTCAGCATCTCAAGGAAAAAGGTGCGCAGTGCAGCAGAGAGGCTTCATTCATTAACCCCATTAGATGGCCCAGCTGTGCCGGGGACCATATCACCCACGGTGACTGGTAACACCCACCCACCCCCCCCCACACCCCCCTGGACTCACTGAGGATTGTCCAGGATGGTGCACACACAGGGCACAATGTTGTCTCAGCAGGAATTTGAAGAAGTGGCATGAATGGAGGACACCTCAGCTGTGGGGCAATGGCTCTAAAACCTATACAGCTCTTCTAATGTCAAGCACAGCGATTCACCTTAATTGTCGCAGTAAACCCAGGGTGGGAAACTCGCCAGCCGCAGTGAATTTTCCATGAGAATGTAGCTGAGCTGAGTTTGCCGCATACTAGCTCTAGCAATACAACAGTGAAAAGATTGTAAAAATTTGCACCAGGCACTCTTTTTTGTTTGCATATGAGGCAGCTGTGAGTAGTGAAAAAGTATGTTTTGAATTAATGTGTCTGCTTTGTTTTTTATTTATTCACTCGCTAATGGTGTGGTGAATTTTACTCCTTGTTCAGCACACCTGTCGCGATGCTGAGAAAAGGATGATCAGTACTGTACTAAGCTAAAACACAAAAACAGCAGGGATTCCTTGTGTCAGTGTGTGTCTTCCTTAGCCACAAAAAGAATGCATTTAGCATAATGGAATGAGAGGGACAATGTGCAAACAAACCTGTCCACTATGCACCTGAAGGGGTGAGCCTTCCATGATCTCAGTAAATGACTGTAGTAGCAGCCTGCCCCCGTTATCACTGCCAACAGCCACTACAGACATATACACACCTCCTGCCTTTTAAAAAGCTGCTTTTACCTGCATGTACATCTTCACAATAGTAAAAGGTCATTTAAAAGTGACTTTCTGGTGGTTGCTGGTGAAAGATGTTTGCACAGCAGAAAAGAAAGAAATTACACTAAGGCCAGGCCATTGCCAACTGTCAATTTCCACAAAATAGTTTTCTATTACAGACTCATTCCTTATATTCCATGAAACAGTTGGTCCTATCAATTAGCATTTGCAGTCTATAGACACAACTTTCAGTACTCGCAGTAATTTTTAAATGGTTCCTGCTACATAACATCTGAAGGTATTCCATTATTGATATTATAGTCATTATCAAATAACATTTGCTTTACGTGTATATCCATGTTCATAAATCTAATGACAAAAATGCTGAGCTTTTAGCTGATCATTGCCCTACTTTTATAATAAAAAATATATATATTAAGCTTTCAAAATAATCCTTTATGACGTTACTGATTCTGAGCTGCGTGTCGCTGTTTCATTTGCACAGTCTTATTTTCTTATTTAACATTCATGCGCGCAAGCTGCCATGGTACGCCCAACGATGGAGGGCCACCGGATGGGAGGCGGAGCCTGGACATCAGTGACGAACCCCTGTCTGGTGTGGAGACCCGCTTTACTGGGCACAGAGGGAGTGCCCAAGCTGGCCATGGGCAGGCCAGCCGCACCCTGGGAGGGATGCGGTCTCTCGTGTTCAGGCCTCTGCTGTGCTGACTCCACGTGACCTGGGCCCAGACCCGCTGGAGCCAGCGCTCACTTCCTTCTATTCTGCATAACATCCTGCCGCGCCTCACTGATTAGGCCTTTAAGAACCTTCACACAGGCCTACTTCCTGTGGGCAGACACTGTTGCCTACACTGAAGACAGCTGCGGGGAGATAATATCCACTTTTGTGCTTTTGTCAGGAGATTTTTTTTACATCTTCTTTCTTCTTCTTTTTTTTTTCCTCCATAGCAAATTACCCGTTCTTCTGCACTGGATAAAAATATACAGTGTATTTAAGGCAGGCAATGTGAACTTGCCTTGCGCTGAATGAGCTAGCTCTTGTTGCGGCGTTCCCACAGTACGCGGTTTTGTTTACTACATTCCTGACACCACAGTTAGCATGTTTCTGTGGCTCCTGTGAGCTCAAATTAACATCCATTCAACGAATCACATGTCCAATAAAGCCAGATATCAAAGACGCGGTTATACCTTTGAAACGAAATCTGTTTGTTATGCAAAACTATAAAAATCACAGAAATGGCGACTTGTACTCTAGTCTGCTCCCCCAACACTTTTATTTGTGAGTATTATAGCGTTGTGGGTGGTGTCTCTGTGTGTTAACTGCATGGCTGACTGGCAGTTTGCAGCCTGGGCTACTCCAGGGTGGCATGAAGCACACAACTGCAGCGTGCTGCTCTAATGAAGCCCACAGCACCTGGACCCGTATCAGAGGATGTCAAGGCAGCTCAGCACAGATGTGACATCAGGACACATAACACACAAAGTCGCACACTAGAGGGACAGTGGGGTGGAAATGACAGATGGCAGGCTGTTTATTGCACACACTATTCTCATAAAGTCTGTTCAGATGGCCTCATTATGGACAAATAGCTATTGGGAAGCAAACGCTGAGCTGGTGGCCAGCCAGCTGTTTGTGTGTGTGTGTGTGTGTGTGTGTGTGTGTGTTTGTGTGTGCTATGTGTGTAAGTGTGTTTGTGTGTATATGTGTATGTTTGTGTGTCAGTGTGTGTACTTGTGTGCGTGTGTTATGTGTGTCAGTGTGTTTGCGTGTCAGCGTGTCTGCGTGCGTGTACACGTGTGTGTGTGTGTGTGTGTGTGTGTGTGTGTGTGTGTGTGTGTGTGTGTGTATGTGTGTGTGTGAGGGGTGTCCATGGCTCCCGATGAGGGATCCAGCCTGCTCTGTTCTCCTTCTACAGCCTCCTCTCAAACAGCCCATTGTCCCCTTTCACAGCACAAGGACACAGGAGCCCATGTGTCTGCCTCGTGCTCTCCTGTCCATCTCTCAATGGGTCCATCTGCTCTTCCGGGCACACCACTGGCCTTCCTGATTCTGCGTGACAAGGAGCTGGGAGTGGTCTCATGGAGTTTTCGCATTTCCCCAAAATGCCAGGCACATGTTAGCATGACATGTTAGTATCACATGATCCTACATATAGATGCATGTATACACTGAAGCTTGTACACATCTGACTTGGTTTGCCTGAAGTGATGCACATTGCTGTGGTCTGAAAGTTAAAATTAAACCAAATTAAATACATAAAAGTTAAATTAAAAACAAAAACAATCTACCACAACTGGCACCACTGAAGCTGTATAATGTATTGAGTTGCACTTGATTTTACCACAATTAGTCTGTCGCTATAGCTAGACTGACAGCGGCGTCAGCATAGATCAGGCTGACGTGAAACAGCTGGGGCTGCATTAAAATACAGCAAAAACACAATCCATGCACAACCTTCCAGTTTCATAAGAAAGGCCGTAAGGTGAAAAGCATACGTGTCTCACTCAGTGTGGACCTGGCATGGACCGCACATCACCTGAAAGAATGATTGCCTGTCAGCTCACGTCCTTGTAAATGCATGTACATTTGCAACTATATCTATAATGTCATAATTTAACATTGCCTCTTATTCAAGACACTTACCATTTAACTAACCAGCTTTGTGGCCACCATATAAGACCACTATGCCTCTTTAAAATTTTGTCTATAAATCTAGTCCTTTGTCCACCTGCTATGCCGAGCACAGCCCTGTCTGGCTGCTGTCCGAATGTCTTACAGACAGGTCCATCCTGGCAAGATCAATGGTGCCCTTAGACTGTACACCTGCCCTGACAGCACCAGCCACAGTGACGTCAGACCGTGACCTCCAGGTCCCAGAGGTCACTTGGGGAGCAGCGGGACACAAGCAGCGGCAGCAGATGGGCTGACTGACACTCATGCGGCTTCCTGTGCCACCGGGTGCCCGGCACAGAGCAGGATGCGCCCGCATTCCAGCGGCAGCCTTGCAGGAAGCCGACAAGGCCCAGAGGCAGCCGCGCCTTTTGTTTTCGGACTCTTTCGATCGCACTCTCAGCCTGACCCGCGTAATGGTTAACCCTCGGAGAATTCTTCACGCATGCAGATCCCGGGGCACGCAGTAAAGTCTCTGAGTATGGGGCCATTGAAGCGCTGCCTCGGTTATTGCACCACTTCAGTAAATGGCCTTAAATCAAAGCTATAAATGACTGAGGTGCTCCACCAGATAAAATTAAATCTGTACAGAAAAATGAGTTCAGACATTTCCATTGTATAAATAAACACTGAGAAGTGTGATATACGATGATGGATTCTGGTCTTGATGCCCTTTAGTGCTGAGCTGTAATACTTGTTTTTCTAAACATTTCAACATCTTGCTTTATTGAATTGAGCTGCGTTCAAGTAGCCTGTAAGAAATTAGTACAGTCTGATGCCAGATGTGAGATCAGGGCAACATATAACACAGCAAAACTGAAAAGAAGTAAAAGTTTAGTCATATAGATGAGTAATGCTATAGCCACACGGTTATCTTGGTATGTTTAATTTATTAGGAATCTCATGAAAGCACCTAAAAAATTGTAGTGGAAGTGAAATTAATTGGCGCAAAGAATGGCTGACATTAAATGGATAAGATGGATAAGAACGAGTCTGAAATTTCAAATTAAACTCTAAAAGCATCCTCCCAAATAACTAACTCCAGTTAAAAATGAGAAGACGTGCATGAACAAATTCATAGTTCTGGAAAAGTAAACGGGCTGCAGCAGCGCTGGAACGCTGGATGTTCATCGCAGGAACAGCCCTCCGAAAATCAACGAAAAACGAGCGCATTGGATTAAATGTGTGGAACAAAACTGAGAAAAAAGGACAGAAAGCGAAGGAGAGACAGGGGGAGCGAGTGGGAGACTCATATAGTCTTGAAATAGCTGGGCTTCGGTCATTCCCCCCCTCCCCCACGCTGTCTTTGGGAGCATGCCTTTCCCAGCTGTGCGGCCCCCACAGCCGGGTGCAGGCCAATTTCACAGCCCCACAGCACAGCTGGCCAGACTTTCTGGAGCCAGTCGTCAGGCACATGAAGCAATACCCGCCCTGCTTTCCTATGCAAACATGCCCAGGTGTGGGGGCCCTCTCTCTTCAGATGTACAGCCATCCGGAGGGGAGGAACAGGGGGTGGGGTGGGGGAGGGGAGGGTAAAGCTGTGTCAACACTAAAAGCTGGGGACACCCCAGGGAGAAACAGTTAACAACAACAATTACAGCTTTATTGTAACAGCTAGGCAGCCAGTGCATCCAGTCAGCAAGCAGCCAAGCTACTGTAAGGGAGTTTGGCCATCAGCACAAAGTACCTCGGATTTTTGTGCATATCTGTTCAGCGAACAACACGTGACACTAGCTGTTTTGGTACGACGTTAAGCAAGATACCATAGAAAAGTGAGTTTGTTGACAGGATAACGTAAAGCAGTGAATCGCAATAATTTACGTGATGACATAAGAACCTTCCCGCTACATGTAAATGTTCTTTTGATGTGACAGAATCACACGTTAATGCTTTCTTTAAAACATCCCAGCTTTCTCATCAAATGTCAGAGTCAAGGAAAAACAAATCAATTTCTCCAGCTGTAACTGTAATTATTTACAACGATTTCCAACCATAACCGAGTTTCCTCTTATTGGTCATGCAATCAAATATGAATGAAAAGTAGACTGTTGTGAAAATTTCACACAATCACAGATTTCTTTGTTTTCAATTATAATGTCTAGGTTACATATCAAAATGTTAAAAATTACATTCTTGTATCCAGGATACTGTATTTACAATTAATTATAACTGATTTAACACTTTACTATGACAACAAAGATATAAGTAATAAATATTAGTAAACACAAATATATCTTATTTCAATAAATTAATAATTTCAGAATTATTTCTAAGAGTTATTTTGTTTATACCATAAAATTCCAAAGATTGAGTAGTAGAATATAGCACATTATATTACAAACTGTATAATTTTCCTAGATTACATAAGGAGACATTTCAAATGATTCTGAGGTTTTTATACTACATTATAAACTCATAGTGACAGATGTGAACAACCAGGCAAGAGGCTAAGAGGTGGATCTTTTGAACCTTTTCAGTCGCGGGACAATGATTTCCCTCCAATAACACAGAGCCACAGTGGTCATTTGGAGACAATGGAAAGTACTAATTAACCAGAGGAACAATGGCTCTGTCCTGACCCTGTCCCTACTCGCTCTTGGAACCAGCCATGGCAGCCTCTGGCTGCTCACCAGCTGGACACAAGGGCCAGAGGACAGGAGGCTTCCTAGTGGAGGGGCAGAAATCCTACAAAGCAAGGAGGGAAGATGGGCTCTAGAAGAGCAAAGCACATGCCCCCCTGCTGTCACACACCTAGGGCAAAATCTACAGCCTTCACAGACACTGGGTCTGGCTTTACTGCATCACTGTGAGCTCACTGATGCTTCCCCAGGGCTGAACACATGGGAAGAACACCCCATGACATCCGACACCCCACAGTCAATACAATGAAAGCAAGCTACATTTATGGGTTTGCAAGGTAATTCTTTATATCGTTAATTAATGCCGGTTTGTGCAGAACGGTTGCGGGTGCAAGTGGGGGCAGGAGTTCCTTCACTGCACCCTCCCCTTTCCGCTGAACTCCTGTTAGGGATCTGTGAAATGACTCAGAAGGACATTCTCATGGCTGCTCACAGAGGTGCTCCTGCTTCAACACCAAAGATAACAGCAGCATTTCTACAAAGTCCAGAATTTCTCCCCAAGTGTGTCCAAGTACAAACCTATCAAGAACAAGTGACCCTACATTCATGTTCACACATTCAAGCCATTTATTTTGGATGCCTGCTCGGAATTCAACTGGAGAGCTAAATAAAACTGAACTTATCAGGCCTGGTGTAAAACAACACAGCATGGAGGTATCAGGCCTTCTGACAGAGATGAAACCAAAATGTTGCATGGCTGTCAGTGAGGCCTTTCAGTGCATCAGAGCCATAATGAACAGTCTATGAAGATTCTCAGTCGTCCAGGTGAGGTTATCTGGAAGTTTAGTCATGTCAACTGGATTTCTTTCTCCTTTACGCAGAAACATTTCACCTTTTACCAAAAGGCTTCTTCAGTCTGATGGAAGTGGGGAAGATTCT
>JABJVR010000087.1:2453086-2473685 GCA_025773905.1 Chitala chitala
TGTGTGTGTGTGTGTGTGTGTGTGTGTGTGTGTGTGTGTGTGTGTGTGTGTGTGTGTGTGTGTGTGTGTGCGCGTACGCGCGCACAGGGTGGCACACCAGAGCCAAACAGACCAGCTATCTTACCTTCCTTGTTCTCGCCTGAACCCTGGGTGAAGAGCAACTGATACTGCCTGTTGGGTAAACTGGCTGGAAATATCCTGCTCATTAAAGGACTGATATAAGAAGGAAAAAAACCACAAGAGAAACCAGTTAAACATGGGGAGGTTCAAGATCTGTTGTTCAGAAATGGTCTAAAAATAGAGAGGAGGAAAGACTACTGGTGCAAGTGCCAAGAACCCTAATTACATCACAAATATCCATGTAAAAGCAGGTATGGATTACTTTACACAATCTACTAAACAAGACGAGGGACAGGAGACAAAGACTGCAAATCGTACCTCAGTGTGTGTGATAGTGCCAAAACTCCAAGCACAAAGAAATACATTGAAAGCAGCAAGTTGATGTACTCTTGGGAAAATATCTAAAGGAAAAAAAAAAATCTGGGTTTAGTTAAAGCACGCTGAGAAAGATAAAATTCCACGTCAAATATTACTGCATCTGTTTTTACTGAACACTACAAACAATACAACATATGACAATGCTGAGGTGTCGTGCAAACCTACTTTAAAGAAGAGGTACAGTCCAAATAGGGTACAACTGGCAATAATGGGGAATCGAGCGGCATCTCGGCTGGTGATCGTCTCTGGCATGTCAGAGGAGCTCTGGGAGGTACAAACAAAACGAAAGTACGATTTTAAAGTAACAGGCAAAACACATAGGGGTATGGTCATCTCAGCCACACTGTGCAAGAAGACTGACTGATGAAGTTCTTCACACGTCAAATAACCGTCGGTTTCATTTGGAAGCAACTCTTCTCGATGACTATCCTGTATTGCGAATGAAGTGTTAAATTACATAGCCAAGACCATTTTAAATTAAGGAATTTTTGTATACATCAGCTCTTTCAAATATAGAAACGTTCACACGCACCACCAAAGGTAACTGCGTGTAACCTTTCATTAACATGTTCACATTTGTATTACACCATAATTAGTCCTTTCAATATAATTATTTGGTTAGAGGAGAACTGTTATATCATTTGTGAAGTCACAAAGCAATTTTCAGTAATACATTTATCTTTAAACTAAGATGTTCTCTGTCCACAGCACTAAGACAGCACACTGTATTTCCTCATGATAGGTGTCAAATTGTAAACCTTCATAGGTTAAAATAAGAACTTTATTGAATCTGATGGGAAATTCTTGTGCCATCAATATGGTCAGTGACACAATGGAAGAAATACAGGGTAAAAAGAATAATAAAGTAGGAAGAATTAAATGGTATGGTTGAATTCAAGAGTAACTCATTCAATTCAACATAAAATATATTAAATATGTTACGGTTTAAGTTCTAAAACAGCCACTGAAATTATTTGGGAACTAAAATTTAAACACTGCCAATTGTAAGCAATGAACAGTGGTGTCAAAGCGTCCATTCTGAGGCGTAAAGGATAAGCCGGTTTAATGTATAAAGAAAAGAAGAGGTGACTAAATTACACTGATTTACTTTAAAATGATGGCATCTGAATACAGCGCACTTTTTAAAAGTTGTCCTGTCGGTAGGTTTCAGGGGTTGCCTGGCTCATCGTGAAAGTGTGCAGGAAGTCTGAGATACGGACCTACTTCTGGCGGTATGCGAAAACAACATACTCCGCTCCAAAGCAGCGATGCACATCTAAAATTGTGCTGGTCGAGCAATTTGTAGTTGAGTTAATTTTTATAGTACTTTATTAATTCCAGAGGGAAATAATTTAAACAGTCATCAGGATGATTAAAATGTGCCTCAGTACTTATACTCACTCTGTACGCAAAAGTGCAATCACTGTCTGCATCAACCTACGAAGTAAGCGTACAAAGAAATTAAGCAAAAAAAAAAACTTCTGAGATTCTCAAAAAAACGCACCCATGCATTACTGAATAGATAAAAACATGTTCGTAGCACACTTCCATGACAGCACACTGCAGAGGTACAAGCTAGGAAGCAGAAGTTAGGGTCCGCTTTAGTGCGTTTCATGACGTAAGCACGGAAGAGATGCAACACACAATAAACGTGTGACCACATAAGCACTTATCTCCAAATTAATTGCAATTGTCCAAAAAGCGCGAAGAGAAACAGTAAAACCTTCACACAAATTGCCGACATTCTGGGCTATAATCGGCTCAATCGCTGGCTGTGCAACACTGCACGCCTTATCAATCTGTGAATCTGGGTCCGATGCTGTAGTGTTGGAGGATGGAGTATACTGTATTTCGGGAGCAGACTGCTCATCTCGCAATGGAGGCAGCGCCATCTACGTTACCTTGCTCTTGGAGCAGCTCACGGAGCGTAGCGCACCAAAGAAGATGGGTAACAGAGCCATGAGAACCAGACTGCCATATGCTAGCGCTGTTCCTTCAGGTGTCGAGACAAACTTGGCTGTAGCGTTGACAGCGTCCGTGCCGTTAGAAAGCGTTTCATTGATGCCATCTGCGGCTGGGGTTGTAATTTCAGTTGGCAGAGCCGATCCCTGTTCGACATCGGCCATTTTTTAATTTTCGCGATTATCTGCGTCGTCAGATGTGACAAATCGTACGAGTTAATGTACCACCTGCAGTATGTCACTCGCAAATTACCACCTCTGTGGTCCTTTTTCCTAAGGCCACGTTTCTTAACCCTCCCCTGGAACTGACATCATTCGCTACCGGGTTTGACAGCGCGCTGCCTGACAACGGGAAGTGACGTCATATGTCCCGGTTTGCCTCGCACGCTGTCAAATATAGCGGCAGGACACGTGTTCTTAGTAACAATGCATAAGCTTTATCTTGCAAAAAGCATAATAGATTTTATTGTAGTACAAAAGCGAAGTATACTTCTACAAGGCAGGATTTATGCGTCGTCTGAAACAGCTCGGATTTGTATCCAGTTTCTGAGTTTATTGGACTTTTTATTAGGTGTGCGATACTTCTGCTGTGCACCCCAAAGAACTGAGCCACCGTTTATGATCAGCAGATCTGGTTAAGTCTTCTGTTCTTCACAAAATGTGCAATTCTCCTGGCAGGTTTTTTTTTGGTCAAAATTACTGGACGGAAATAAAAATCAAAGAACTGTTTTGCATATAAATTTGTATTTACATGAACAAAGAACTGAAGAAAAAAAAATGCAAGTGATTTACATCCCGAAATTGATACCGTTATTTGATTATAATTTCACTTTAAAAAATGGTGAAGGTGGACGGTTACAAACGTTTGTAATAGTCATATCAAAATTATACAGCACAGGCAAATTGAAAAAAAACTACAAAAATTGAGCTGGAATTTAAACGTTTTCAGTATTTTTTTGCACTTAAGGGGTTATTTTTTTCTGTTTCACAGTAAAGACTAGTTGTTACATTAAAATGCCTTGGGGATTGAAAACGCAAACAACCATGTATAAAATTAGTTTGTTGTGATTATATCAGAAAAATCAGGTGAAACATTTTAATCTTTTCCCCACGGCATACCTCCTTGTTACGATGACGGTCTACATACATAACGTTTAAGTAATTTTATAACACAGTGTCATCGGCTGGCCACATTTTCAGAAAGAAAAATATCTGCTGAAGAGCCAGAAACATTTATTCTCTGCCTTACATATGATACAATATACAATAAAATATATATGAATATGCACTCGTGTGCATATACTGTAAATGTATGTACACACATAACATATTCATTTCCAATATCAGAAACCTTTAAGCAAGGGGAAAAAAAATCTTTGGATTGCGCATATGTGACAAGGTACATTAACAGTTTTTCAAGAGTAAATGAGAAAACAAATGATCCACAATGACCATAATAACAAACATATAACAATTAAATATATAAAATATCATTTGTTAACCGTTTAATTGCTGCCTGATATATTACAGCACCACAGAGGTGTCATTTAATAATTTGTCCTCTTCCATCCAAAGCTGTAGGGTGTATGTAGCTCTGTTCTTGTACTTCCATGTTTCAGAATGAATCTGAAAAATGCAGGACACAGCCTCGCTTTTAAAGAAAATCTGGAAAAATTCTTGAAACAGAACAAATATTTTAAGTCTGTGCTACAATGTACTGCTAAACCTTATACAAAACCTATGATGTGAATTAAAATCCACGCAGGAGACCCAACAGTAATTTGACTGGGCATATACAGTAAAATGCATGCTTCGTGTTGAAGCCTCATGAACTTTCCAAATCATTTGCTTTATTAAAATTAAAAATGAGAAGCTACAATATATCTTTTTCAGCTTGCTAAAAAGAATATGGTGATCTTGATATCAGGAAAAGTGCCTTAAAAGGAACAAAAAGAAATCTTTTGAAATGTGTTTAAAATGAGCACTGTAATGATCCACTACTTCACTGAAAATAAACGTTATACTGACCTAAAAGACACGATAAGAAAATTATACTTTAAATACCGAGCCTTACAATCTGTGCAAAAAAAACGTGACCTACAAAAGCATATGGTACATTTTAAGCATATTTACAATTTATATTCACAAATTCCAAAATGTGACTTCACTTCTAATACTGCAGTACCTTTATTCTGGGTTGATGAAGGTATCTCAATTTAAACCTAAAGCATAGAGGTTATTGCTTATAAATGCTGCATAAAAGGTGTGCTTACAGCTTTTCATGTTTATTCATGGTTATACTGGGCCTCCCCTTAAAAATGCTATGTGCATTGGTTCTTGAATAAGGCTAAATCATTTCCAAGAAATATTGCAACAATCTTTTCAGTATTTCGCTCTCTGTAAAGTGCAATCACAACTAAAAAGTTTTGCTTAGTACCTTAACCCATTATACTTCAAAGCAGTTTCCCCCACAGTGAATGCTAAATACTGTATGACCTACATTCTGCATCAGACGTGACCAAGTTTCTCGGTCCAGTGTATCAAGGTACCTCCAGCAGGAAAAGATGCACAGCTTAGGGACATGAACCCCACAAAACAGAATAATATATTCTGAATGTTGAAGATAAAAATTGTAAACCTGCATGTGTATGTGTGCGTGTGTGTGTGTATATATTTATATGTTTGTGTGTATGTCACAGTCAGATTCTTCCAGCAGGAAGTGGGCGCTCTGCCCATCTGCTGATGGGATGCGCTCTAGACAGTGGACTGGTAGGCGAGGGGACAGTGCTCAGGCCATTGGAGCAGCCGCGGTTCAGCAGCCTGTGGAGAGCATGCTTCTCCCAGAAAGCTTCACAGTGAATCTCCATCCCCCCTCGTGCGGCCCTCTGCTTCGTCTCAGCAATACTTCTACAGAGAACACGAGAGAAAGCCAGCTGTAATCCACATGGTACATGTGTGCCATCCACCACAGGAGTGGAGGCATCACAGACCTTTCAGACTCACAGATCCTTTTCACTGGAAAACGAGTCGATGGGCTACTCTTTAATGTTTTAAACCTAAGAGCTCAGCTATAGAATTGGGCACCATGAGAATCAGATGGTGTTTCTCAGTATACCTGGTCAGCCCCCATGGGCATCCTCCCTAGAGACATGGCGTTCATCTGCCCTGGCATCATCTGGCCTGACATCTGTCCTGCGTGACCCCCATTGCCATTGACTGGCATGGACCCGTTCATCATCATGCTGCCATATGAGCCTGGATTTGCCTGCTGAGCAAACTGCTGCTGAGGGTACGAGCTGCAGAGAGAAATACATACACACACACGTAAATCTTTTTACTAACGTATTTACACAAACTGTGAGCCTGCACTGTGCCACTTCGGTAGAAGAATCGTTTCTGTCATTTTACACCATTTCCACCACTCTCCCAATTAAAATATACGAAAAGAGCCATTCCTTGTGTGGTAGGCAGATTTGCTTAATGAGGGTAAAAACCGAGAGGCGAATATACTGTTATCCTGTTGTTAACTTAAGGATAGAAGTAGCGGTGTCAGAAGATCTCAAGGTAACATCTTACACTGTGTTACTAAACCCACTGCTGTGCAAATCAGCAATGCCTATTGACCAATTATGATGACATGATGACTTATCCTTCACCACAGAAATCATACATTGATTGGAATAAAATTCTGTACAGCTCATCACCTGTTGTGGGACATGCCTCCCTGTGGCCAGCCTTTCACATCTGCTGGTTGGTACATCTGACCACCCTGGCTGTGCTGCTGCATCATGGGATTTTGAGGAAGACCTAGACGACCAGGCATCATGGTGCTGGGAGGACTGTTGCCTGTACCCACAAAGGAAGGGTCCCCTGGCTGGCTCATTCCTGAAAACCATGAAGCAGAAACCATGAAGCATAAGAACAGCACTGTCTTTCGTACTCATTTGCAAGTCGCTCTGGACAAAGGTGTCTGCTAAATTAATAAATGTAAATATCTTTCTGGTGACTCACGTGACCCTAACATCAAGACATGTGACCCACAAATAACTAACTATCAGGGTGTCAACACCTCACAGGGTTTATATACCAGCAACTCCCAGCCAGTCAGTCAGAACTGGAGAAGCCTGAGGTGGAGGTGAAACGTTGCCAACTGCTCTCACTTGAAAATCTTAGCAATAAACACTTGAGATGTTTAAGCTCACTAGTAACACAAGAAGCACTGCAGGTACATATGGCTACCACTAGAGGGTAGCAGCACTACAATGTCATGTGCTAAATCAGTGAGTGGCTCTTCACTTTTTTGTCTTAGGTACCCCATCAAGGTCAGCCAGGATTTTAAGCACCCTCTACCGGTGTCCCCTCCTCACCAGAAAACAAATCAACAAATCGGACAACTCATTACTTTATGAAGGGGGTGATGTTATTCTTAGGCTGCTGCTACTCCCACTATGGGAATTCGTCTCTTACCAGCAATTGACAGTCACCAAATGTGGCATATTGGATGCGTGCTCCATATCCCCAGCTTCAAACCACCATTATAAATTTTACAGCTTCAGCCTCCTTTCAACCTAACAAGTATCCCTACAAGGCAGTTTCTCTACATCTCTAAACTCACCATAATTACCCCCATAGGCAAATTGCTGTTGTCCTGGCTGGTTCATTGGGGTGCCCCCCATGGGACTGTCTATGCCACCAGGGGCAGTGACATTGGGTGGGGGGCTGAATCCCCCAGCAGTGGCTGCAGCTTGCTGCTGCTGCTGCTGTTGCTGCATCAGCATCATCATCCTCTGCTTGCGCAGATGTAGATTCATGATCTCCCGGCTTCTCTGCGCCATCATCTGTGCGTTGAGGAACCCGGCCTGGGAGCACATGTGAAAAGGAGACCGTTACCTCCAGCAGCAGGGGGCCTTTGTGACTTTCTGAAGAGCCTTCTCATCCTGCCAGCCTGAGAAGGGAAAGGCTTTTCTACTGTCCTCAACAATCACTGAGAGGCCCGTGTCCATTGCCTGACATACCTGTCCACTGGGCTGCATGCCATGTTGCATGCCAGGCTGCACACCAGGGCGGAGTGCAGGGTTTCCACCTTGTGGGTTTTCCATCTTCATGCCCAGGACTTGCCGATTCTGGTTCATAAACTGCACAGCAGAGTACAACGCAGTTCACAGATGCACTCGGGACATATATGACAGCAGCAGTGTGAATACGATGTTGTCGTCATTAACACTGATATCACTATTGCTTATCAGGACAGACAACTTACATGCACACACTTGTGTCTTAGTTTAACGGTGGCCAGCCCATGAGCACAGGTGACAGGGTGGGGCAGTGAACAAGCGGCGCAGAAACAAGGGTACCTGCTGGCCTTGTAGCCTCTGCTGCAGCTGCAGGCGCAGGGGCTTAGTGGCACTCATCATGCGCGGCCTGATCATGGTGCCACGGGGGTGCATGCCTGGCATCGGGAAGTTGCCCTGCTGCCCTATCTGGTTCATCATGGGGTTGAAGGCGGCCGGCTGGCCCTGCATTGGGCTGTTGTAGCCGGGCTGCATGGTCATGCCCGAGGGGCCTGGGTAGCCCTGGTTATACATGGGCTTCTGGTCCATGACCATGGAGGGTTCCTGTCCAGGGAAGGCTTCTGGCATCTGTTCCCCACCCTGACCCTGCAGGAGTGCATGACACATCCTTCCATCATCACAGCATACACCAGTATGAACACATGCTGAATACCTAAAAGTGCCCACACATCAAGATATTTAATTATACATGTTTGAGGGCCATCAGGGTACTGATCACATCTTTTACAGTATAAATTAATCTATAAATTAATCTGCAGTCTCAACCTGGCTCAAAATATCTGGGATGCCCAGGGCCCTGTCAATCTCTTCCAACGTAATCCTGTCTGTGTTATTGAGCAGGGAGTCGAGCTGGTCCAGGAGGGCTCTCTCATCACTCTGGCCCTCAGCAGTGGAGGGAGGCTCCAGCAAATCGTCCAGGGAGGTTGCAACACGGCGTCTGAGGGGTGCCAGACACTCGTTTGGTCTTCACATAGAGACAAAGACAGGTAACCAAACCTTTCAGACAAACAGATGTGTCCCAACTGTGGCCAAAACTGGCCCAAAGCTCCTACAGCTGGGTTCATATTTTATCACCTTCTTTATGAATATCTAAAACAAGTACTGTAGCAGGTGATTATAAACTCTATGGAGAAACATCAGCAACAGGTGGGAAATTACCTGCTTTGGCTGTTGTCCATTCCCATGCCGTTGTCTGGCCAGGAAGGGGACTGGCTAGGTGGTCCTTGCTGGTTAAAGGGACCTATTCCCATGTTCATGTCATTTGGCCCTGCAGAACCATGAGCTAAATTAACACTGGAGGGAGGCTGATGCTCACAAAAGTCAGAAAACACACACACACACACACACACACAGTACCATACCTATGTCCATCAGTTGCTGCTGAAGCATTGATCTGCTGCCAGGCAAGCTGTTCGATCGGTTCATCATGGGACCGCCCATCATGTTCTTGTTGTACTCCATTCCTGGGCGGACCATGGAAGGGTGCCCTGTTGGTGCCATGGGGCCAGCACTAGAGCCTGGCACCCCCCAGTCCCCTGGACCTCCCACTGGGGAGCACTGGGGAACACCCAGTGCCCTGTTCATCATTCCTGAAGAGAAGTGCAGGAGTTGCAGACAAATGGAAACACCCAACCGAAAACAACAAGGAATTCAACAAGTAAAAAGAACAGGCAAAGGGAGGGGCTGATAGAATCGTTTGCACGACCTTTTCCAGAGACCCATGGGGACACACCTGTGTTTCCTGAAAAGGCGTCTGGGCCACCCATCATGCGCTGACCCTCTAGGCTCTCCTGTTTTACAAGCATGTTGCAGGGAGCACTGCGCCGCCCCGCTGTAGCCCCCGCAGCTGGGGCATTCCCATCGACAGACACAGCCCTCTGAAACTGGGCGCGGGGTATGGGCACCATGCCTGGACTCTGCTCACCTAAAAGACAAGGGCAGCCACAGTGGGTGCTCTGGGTGCCAACACTAACGTGGCTCACAGGCTGAAAGATGTATAGGAGACAGGACTGGGCAGCTACCGTGTCCGTGATTATCGGTACAGCCCTGCTTGTTCACAGCTTCATTTGCCCCTCTCACCGCAGGGTCTGGGTAAAAACTTGTGTTCCTCCGACCTCCAAAGACTGTTTCCAGCTGGGACACAAAAACAATGTTTACACACGCGCGCACACACAAAATGCTGAATAGCATCCACTGGAAAGATTTGCCACCTTTTTTGAAATTCAAATTGAGCACGCTACAGCTACACCATGTTCATTTACATTTTGAAAGCCCACCCACTGTCGGCCCGTGCAGCAGCCAATACCTCATCTGGGGGCTCTGTCTTGATCTTGTCCAAGTTTTCTGAGGAGGGGACTACATTTCCTGAGCTGCTGCAGGCTCCATGGCCGCCCTTGGCCTCTGCCTTCTCCAGCTTTGGCTTGACCATGGCGACCTCCTTGCCTTCTTCCTTGTTGAGGAGGTAATGCAGCAATGCGTGCGTATTCTCCTTCTTGGGGCTCTGTTGCTCAGTTTTCACATCAGCAGTGCCTGTCGGAGGGGGACCCCCGCCTACACCCCCGGACCCAGGCTGCTCGGCCCCACCAGCCTCCTGGCTGATCAGTGCCTTCCCCGTGGCCTCCGCCGTGATCTTTGCCACCTCATCTGGAGTGTTGCCGTTCTGGAGCAACTTGTGGAGGATCTTGTGCTTCTCCTGCAGCGAGGCGGTGTAGTTCAGGGCGGATATCATGCCTGAGTTCTGTCCTGGCTGCCCAGAGGAAGAGGACACGCCTGTGGAGGAAGGGCTGGTCATGCAGCCGGCGGGCTCCTTGGAGTCCATGCTAGGGGGCGTGGCGGCACCGTGCGATGGGGTGGCCGCGCTCAGGCTGAGCTCCTCTGCTGGAGAGGTGAGGAGCTGCAGCAGCTTCTTGTGGCCCTTGCCGTCCGGCACACGCCGATGCGTCTCACTGCTCGACGCGCTCGCCTCAGCCTCCTTAGCTGCGTGGGGCCCGGCCTGGCTGTCCGGCCGCTCTGCACTGCCCTCTCCCAACTGAGGGTGATGCTGATGGTGGTGGTGGTGCTGATGGTGGTGTTGGTCGCCGCTTACGCCGTACGTGCCCGCAGGGCTTTTGGAGTCCCCGTGCCCAGTCTTACATGGCTGTATCGCCGGCGCCTGGGGCTGCGTGGAGCCAAGGCTTTGTGGGCTGTCCGTTTTGTGGGCGGGCGAGGCCAACGTGGAGGACAGGGAGCTGCCAACCCCTTCGCTGATGGCCTGAAGCGCATTGAGAGAGCTGCTGGAGAAGGAGCCGTTCCCTCCAGCGCTGCCTGCTCCTCCCACTGCCCCAGCACTGCCCTGGCCCATGGGGGAGTGCATACCTGTAACAGAAATAAGCGCAACTGCAAGTCTCTCATTGTGCCATGTGTTCAATATAAATCTGAATTAATAAAAACTCATAATACTGCAACACTCTTGAATTTCACACACATACCTCCAGGAGAGAACTGACTAGCTCCCATTTTGGGGCTCCCACGAGTCCTTGGGGATATCATAAGGTTTTGCTGGGGTAAATTCATCCCCGGGCTGGCTTGTGAGGGGCTGTTAATGCCAAGTCCGTAGCCGCTGCCCTGGAATGAAGGCTGCTGTTGCTGCACGCCGGGAACCGGGTGGCTCATCTGGTTCATCTTGACTTGGCTCATCACCCGGCTGCCACTGCTGTACATGGAGCTCCCCATCTGGCTCACGTGGCCGTGCTCGTTCATGCCGTAGCCTCGGCTCATGTTCATGCCCGGCCCGCCTCCAGGGGGCATGTTCATCTGCACGCCGTGTGTCATATTGCCCATGACTTGGGGCCTCATGGCACCCTGCATCATACCACCTTGCCCTGCGCGATATCCGTTCTGCTCCCTGAAAGGACATTTGGTCACATTCAGCTAACAGTTCAGGTTTATTAAGTCTCTTTACAGCGGTGCAATAATGTGCAAATGTGCTGGAGAATGCATGACTTGTGCATGCCCGCACCTCTGCAGCAGATGTGTGGATAAGAAGAACTGCGGCTCATTGGTCATGGGGTTGCGGTACAGCTTGCTCTTGGTCTGTGCTGTGACGGGGGTCCCATCTGACAGCGAAAATCGGTACAGTGGCGTCTCGGCGTGGCCGTGCATTAAGGCTGTGGAGACAGGGCACAGGAGTTAAGGAGAGAGGCGTGTCAAGCACAATGCCTGTTACCCAGCTTAACACCTAACATGAACACAGGCCTGCACCTTCATGGTAGTGCCGCTTGTGAGACCACGGCTGGCCCTCACTGTGGTGGAGGAACATCTGGATACACCTACGCAGGAGGTCCTCCCAGCCGGGCCGCATGGACGCGCGCAGGGAGGTCTGGTCGATCTGGATCAGCTTGCCTGTTTAGGGCAGAGCAGGAGGAGGCCAGTATTTAGCATTGTTTATGACACGGCTGAACCTTGGTGCACTCACCATGCCTGTCCTCATCCTCTCCACGAGCTGAACCTCACCTGTGAGCTCGTGTCTGGTGTTGAAAATCTCTGTTCTTTCTGGGACAGTCATGCGACGGGCCACGCAGATCATGCACGACTGCAGGTCTGTACATAGAAGTCATAAATAGCAACGTTCACTGACCCTGCTGCTGTGCAGCCTGCAGGCTCAGCCTGTCTATCACATTTAACCCAAGGGTTACGAGCTGTGCAGTTCAGGGCTGCCCGTACCTTCCCCTTCCTCCATCATGGCCTTGGGCTGGCTGAGGGCGAAACACTGCATCGTCTCGTACCGGGGGTTGCTGGCCCCCTCCTCCAATGGGTGGTGACAGAACTTCACCAGCATGCGGCAGTTGAAAGTATTGCTCTTCTGCCGGGGAGCCTCGCCACCCCATGACACACCATTCACTGTGTCAACACACAGACACGCACACACGGTTACTTTGGTGACCACCACCAAATTCAAAAGCAACAAGTAGCTGTGACGACTCGGCAAGAATAGTACAAACACTGCAAACAGAAACGTGGAGAACGTGTCACAATTTTGTAACAAAGTGAACATCACGTCCTGCGCTACTTGTTGAAGTCAGTCACCTCAAAATAAGCGGAGGAAAATGTGTAAACATGTAAAACAGAAAGGCTCAGAAATGGGGCTTCATTATTACTGAAAAGCAGTTTGAAAACAGCTTTAAATCCTTTCTCACAAAATGACAAGAACAATACAATGAGCTGTAAACATCTGACATTC
Organism: Chitala chitala; assembly: GCA_025773905.1. Lineage (NCBI taxonomy): Eukaryota > Metazoa > Chordata > Actinopteri > Osteoglossiformes > Notopteridae > Chitala > Chitala chitala. Next base: position 2,465,836 of record JABJVR010000087.1, read on the forward strand.
CCCTTTCAGGTTCTCTAATTAAAACATCAGAGCGAAGCAGAGTGGTCCCTTTCCAATAGGTACACCCAGAACGCCACCCTGCCCCATAATTGGTCACAGATCCAAGCCTTTATCTTTACTCAGGAAAAGAGAAGCGACAGCAGTCCACAAAGATGTTCAGAGAACAACTGGAGCCTCCAAAATCAAAAACCACACCCAAAAACTTGCTTTCTGCTTAGAGGGCTCTCACAAAGCATTTCTGTTGTTGGAGTGTTCACTTTGTGGTGAACAGCTCAAGAAATTATCTACTGATGTGGGCAATATCTGTGAGCTCCATGCTTAACTCCCCATACACATGACACTACAAAGGCTTTTTTTAAATTTATTTTTTGGATTTTTTTAGGAATTACATCCTTCTTCTTACCTAGGGCCATAATGGGATGTGCAGTGTGTGTGTGTGTGTGTGTGTGTGTGTGTGTGTGTGTGTGTGTGTGTGTGTGTGTGTGTGTGAGAGCATAAAATCTTACGTTCCGTATATTTGCACAGACAAGCCTGTTTGTCTCGTGTAAGCTGCCAGCAATCCACTACACCCTTACTGTTGGATTTGGGAAGGTTTTTGTGGAACTCCTCTTTGTCCTCCTCGTGGAGAATGTTGTACACGCTGGTGTTGATGAGCTCCTCCTGCCTGTACTGCAAGTACTGGGTCACGTTGTCCGACACAAACACAATGCTGCCTTCCCGGTTGACCACAAACAGAAAGCCGTCCAGGGCCTTAGAACAGAGAGAGTGTTTGTCCATAAGTACAAGCTAAAACTGCGCACAAGGAAGGAAGGGATGTGCAAGGGTACACAGCAAAGCACAAAGAAAAGAAGACAAAAAAAAAAAAAAAAAAAAAAAAAGTGCATGCCTAGAATCCATACATCACTGGGTACCTGCATTATCACGTCCAAGCAGAGAAACAGTGGCCAGGCATGATTAATGTCCTCAACCTTCCACCTCATTAATCAATCAGCCAATCAGGGAACAGCAGTTTGTGTTGGGCTGCTGACCCTACGACCCCTGCCCTCTGGCTCACCTGCAGCAGAAGAGGCCCCAGATGGTCCTTGTCAATGACCCCCTGGCCTGTGGAGGACACGTCAGCCTTCTGAACATCATCATCATTGGAGGATGCTTTCCCTGGAGACAGATTTAAGACGCTGGTCATGTCACAACTCCTGACTGTAATTACACAACAGGACCTCCACCTTTCCACACTGGCCATTTCTCACAGGCAGACAAAGTCTCCAGCAAGCCTCTCAACTGAAATTGTGTGCATGTAGCCATTAACATGCATGCTTAAAAATCTACAACAGTGTCATATTTGCCACTGTCAAGACTGGTGCCCTCATCATTACAATGTTTTAAACCAAGGAGGTATGGGTCATTTCAGCAGCAGTGCAAAGTCCCAGCTACAAGACACTTACAGAACAGGACTGGGGTCCCTGTGACCATGGTCTGCCTCAGCATCCACATAAGCTAACACGTGAGAAATGCCATGCCGCAGCCTCCACACACGCGCATGGCCGCAGCCTCAATACCCTAGATTACTTCACTGATAATCGTCACGCTGGAGCCTCCCCAAGGGCTTCCCAGCCAGCATCACCATACCCCACCTACTGATGGAAGATCTTGTTCTTTGATATAAAACTCCCAAAACTGGGCAAAGATGTTGGCAGGTCACATTTCTGCATTTTATTTTCCCTCCAAAAATATTTTAGGCTTGAATACTAAAGACTCAGAGTTACTGGAAAGCAGGGAAATAAAAACAGGTTCACTCCTACACAGACAAATCTTTTGGGCCCTCACCAGGTTAAACTCGTATGAAGTGCTAATGAGATATTGAATTAATATTGATATTGCAGAATGGATTTAGAGAAAATATTTGACATCCTTTACATTTTATTCTCCGTCAGAAACTGTAGTAACTGACTTCTCTTTACTGCATATTTCCACATTTTCTCTAAGTAATAAACACAGCGTCCTGGTATTCCTTAGCAGAATACAAAACGACAATTGAAAAACAAAACTCTACTTGGCTAGGTAGGCATCATATAAAGACTGATGATTCCTCCTGTTTTATGTATGTACAATTACACTTGCATATGCGTTTTTATATGAAATTAGAAAGCGGTTTAATTTCTGTAAAAGCAAAGCATTCAGCAGGAAATCCAAAGAAAATCTTGTTTATACAGTTTGTGGCCACCAGGGGGAAGTATCATTCAGTTTTCAGCCAGCGACGACACTATGCAAGGCTCTGAATTTATAACACCCAGCCCAGTTCAAAAGTCAGGTTTCACAGACCAACGATCTGTCACACCCTATGATCCGAGGAATACCATGACATGTATGTGCTTCAGAGACTGAGACGAGCTGTGACAGCTGCAATACCCTGGTCTCAGAATAAAAAAAATTTAAAAAAAATTATAAAAAGGTATGGAATGTACAGAGGCATGTTCTTAGGCAAGACACCTACAAAAACAAGTCCTGTTCTGAAAGCTTTTAGAAAAAGAAAAAAAAAATTTATTGCTGAAGTTGACGAAGTAGTAAGAAGGCCATAAGGGAAATTTCTTACAACTTGGGGGGGGGGGGGAGTACAGTGAGAGACAAAGTGTGCAGTACAAGAAGAGACAGTGACGGGGAGGGGACAACGGGGGACGGTTTGTGTGTGTCTGTGTGTGCTGTTTCATTATTCACTTCCTGTAACTATGGCAACATCTCTCCACAAAGTGAGAGACAGCTGTACCCTCTTCCCCTTCCTATTGAGATAGCAAATATTCTGAGAACTGTCATCTCTTCCTCATCAGTCCCACTACCTGAGCCAACCTTGACAATAACGATGCTAAGAGTGCTTACACATTCAGTATGATCTGTTGCATTCAAAACGCCGTCCTCACGTGCAAAAGACATCAGAATAGTCCATCACCAATACTCACAGGTACAACAGAAAACGGAATCACAAATCATCTAAATCTGGCTTTTACTACTGAGACTAAATTTCATGGTGTTTGCATGTCAGAATGGTATCGGGTAAAAAAAAAAAATTAAAAAAAAACCGCAGAAACAAATATTTCAGAAAATAATAGTAAATGCTGTGATGAAGACATTTGAGCTGACAATCTGCTCGTTGCAGCCATGTCAAAAGAGCCACCTGCATGCACCTGACAACGCTCAGTGGGTAGAACATCAGGCTGGGATGCAGAAGCTTCCTGGTTCGAATCACAGCCCGGTCACCAGGTGTGTCCTTAAGCAAGACACCCAGTGCTAGCTCACTGTAACCCGCAAGCAAAATGTAAGTCACTTTGGATAAAAGTGTCTGCCAAATGAATAACTGTACTGATAAATAATAATAATGAGAAAAAAATGTACGAATCTCCAGCCCACCCAAGGTGGGCTGACATTTCCTACCCTGTTCCTTTATTTGTCGAATCTGCCGAACAGTCTCCCTGAGGATGGCACACTTGTCCGGCTTGACATTGAAGTTATCGATGTCGCTCAGGTTAGCTGAGATCAGCTCAGCCAGCTCCTCAATATACTTGCTCTCCTGCTCCCGCCTTCTCTTGTCACACCTGTAGAGGGCGCCATCTTGATCAGTATGTGTATCACCATGACAACCTTTACAGGGCGTATCAAATTGCTATCAAGTTAGTGAATGACTAAGATGTTAAATGTTTAATTAAAGGTTAAAATCACCACTTCATGAAGTTAGAACACTTCAAGTAACAAAGAGAAAGACGTGCAGGGGTGAATGAAAGGAGTAGAAACCAGAGCCAAAATTTTAATATGTTAATACAGAAAACTGTCATAACAAAGACATTAATATAATCCAACTGTTTTTAACATGTGAAAAGACTGAAGACCAAAGCTGCAGCTCAACACTCACCCTAGGCCAGGTGTATCACAGGTGGAGAGTTTGCGTTTTCGGTCAGAGCACAGTGGCTCCAAGGCGTTGTCCCCTAGTCCACTCATCTTCTACACATATCAGCACCTGAGATACAGACAGCGCAACATCAGCCTTAAAGCTGGGAACAGTCTTGTCAGGCCATGACTTCTATAATTAACATTCATTCAACAAATGCTACATAAATAAAGAGTAACCTAGACAGCAGACGTGTGTGTGTGTGTGTGTGTGGGTGTGTGTGTGTGTGTGTGTGTGTGTGTGTGTGTGTGTGTGATGGGGCTGGGGGAGGTTTAGTGGACATGAAGTTGGAGCACACTTTGGTGCTTTGCAGATGAGATGTGCTCTGTCTTGAATCATCAGGTCGCTGGCAGAAAGTCGTGAGCCAAGACAAACCCCATTAAACAGGATCTCATCGTGCTTCCCAGGCTGGCTCCAGCAAGGAGCCGGGGGGGCACACTTGTGTCAACTTGGCTAAGAGCTACGAATGCATGTGCAACAAAAACAAGAGGGATAAAGAGAACGGTGAAGTGTTTGAAGCAACTCCCTCAGTAGGCCCGTAACTCAAAGAAACACCATTCTGTTCGCCTCATTATGTCTTCTCATCTCACCCACTCTCTACAAAATGCAAAGGGTTCTAGACCTAACAAAAGGAAAGTGTACAGAGGATGATCAGCCACCCACAAGCCAACATTTCTTAAACTGGTGCTCCTGTATTGATGACAAAATGGTAATTCTGCACGCCTGCGTACTGTCAGAAGGCTTATCTACACACGGTTATGCCGTGGCCTGCTGAGTGTGCTATAAAGAGACCTCCATGTCGCTGTCACATGGCCAGCAAGGAGGCACGGTTTGTCAGGCCTCATAATGCCATCTGCAAATGGTCCAAGTGAGGTGTGCATGCCACATCTATACCAAGTGGCGTGACTCTACAGACACAGCAAGCAGAAGCAGAGCAAAACACAACGGTAAGCCTGCGTTTTCTTCAGCAGAAGCACCAGAGCATTCTGCAAGCTCTGTAAAAGCAGCAGAAATACAACTGCTGCCCAGGAACACCTGCCAACACAACCCCGTTTACACTGCGTGAGGGGTGGTCTCCACACTGTCAGAGAGGCAACAGGCCAGTGCAAAACTGCCTCAGCTGAAGTCAACTTCTCACCTCGCAAAAAGCGACAAGTTGGCATTAATTCCCACGTACAAGAACCTCACGGTCTGAGAGACGATCACAATATGTCATGCAAAACTAGTTTTGCACATTTAAAAAAACATCAAGATGTTCGCACTGGAAACTGAACCCTATATCTGAATGTTGCTTTTTCTTAAGGAAAATGTTACACATCTTAAGCACCATGTCTGACATTGGCCAGGTGTCTTTTTAAGCCCCTCCCTCTCCCCCAAGCATGAGACAAACATATAAAGAGGAACGTTCAACATGCTGTTTGTTTTTCAACAGGGGGGCACAAAAAAAATCCTGGCAGAGCAACCAAAGAAATGTTTCATTAAGCGACTGCGATTTTCCATTTCCCCTAATTAGCCAGTTTAATCTGCAGCCCAAGCTAAGAGAGGCAGCATGACATCAAATAGGGTTCAATAACGATGGATCGCATTACATTTAATTTGCTTTAAAAGACAGAGGCACCCAATTTTCCAATTAGAAGAAGAGCTTGGTGTTAAGAGTTCAAACCAGAGTAGTTCTTGGCAGACTCACAGCTCTCCAGGTACAGCGATGCTCTGATGCCGCGTCTGAAACGCCATGGCCTTAAACGGTAAAGGCACAGCCCTACACCTGGTGAACTGTTAAAAAAGAGAAATGATAAAAACTAGACCAGTGTTGATGTAGAGCTGTGATGAACAGTGGAGTTGCGTGGCTACAGTGGCTACCCACGCGACCCATTTACACTCAAACACAGATGATTAACACACACACTGCAAAACCAAAAAAGACATGCATCTTAACAGCAAGAATTGGCATTACACTTTTTTTGAGAGGACATGCCATGTTGCCTAGCATGACAGAAAGGCTGTGTGCAGAAATCAAGCCCCTGCTGTAGAAAAGAGGAGAAACAAATGGCTGCGCGGTGACAGGGAGCCCCAGGGAACGGGTCACCTCGCCTCTCATGTGTGCGAGTGCATTTTTCACTAGGCAGGAAAGTCAATAATCACACGCCACAGGCAGCTGTGCGGCCGCCTACTATCTGAGGTATGCAAAAGCAGTCCCCCAGACCGGAAAAACAAGGGCCGTTTGCCTGAGCAGCTCGTCCTGTCCACCCCTCCGTCCACCATGGGACAATGACGACTATTGACAAATCACATCTGGCTCCCGCACCTCAATAGACAAGAACATTCAATTAGGACACAGAGCGAGGACAACGAACCAAAGTCACCCTCCCAGCAATTTTAGGTCGCCGCTTAAGGTTCCACTTGATTTTGTTTCACATCAAATCATAAAAGAGCGCAACAGAAAACAGTGTGCGCCATGGAGAGCAGCCATCGATCCATACCCACAGTGACAGCGACCCTCAGAAATGACTTTGGAGAAATGCAGTCATCAACTACAGCAGTCAAACTTTACATTTTCTCCCTTCGATCTGGATGCGGCTGACACTCTTAATAACGTGACCGCAACAGTCCTGTCAATCAGAGAGATGCACCGGTCGCCATGGGGTTAAGCGTTGCCAGGTAAATAAACGTGCGCGTGACAGAGATGAGCGTAAACAGTCTGAGCTGAAGCTCGGCACCGGCTGCCGCAGGCTGGGCTGTCTTCTGCTGGCACATTCTTGCAAAGTGAGACAGGACTTAGCCTCCAGACGGACAGAGCCAGCAGCTTCAGAGACATGCACGCACACACACACAGTCAGCGACTGCCCCAATGTGTGTGTGTGTGGCCACTATTTTCACATGGCTCTCCCCAACTCCGAGCCAAACAGAAACTATTTAGGAACTATAAATACTAATAAACAGCAGAACAGTGTTCACCCCCAACAGGGAACAGGCAGAGCAGGAGGGCAGAATGGATAAAGGAGGCGTCTGGGTAGTTAGCACAGTTTACAGCAGACATCTGACACCTTCCTTTTAATTGAGTCTGGAGAGCGACAGCCATTCATTATCCAACTGCTACATTCTACAGGGGATAATCCTCTGCCAATTACCCTCACTTATTATCCTATCTGTGCCCGTCAAGAGCCTGCTGCCCCACTGCTCCCGTGATGGGGGCAATGTGCTCAGCAACACCCCCCCCCCCGCAACCTCTTCCATTTCCAGTCCAATTCTTGCTTAACTCTAGGCTTAGATGTCCTCCCTCATATCCCGAGAAACATACCACCTTCCCTTGTTTACCCCACAGTTGGAGGCTACTGAAAGCTACGCCCTTATTCCCATACTCCAGACCTGGCCCCTAACTTAATCTTCACTAAGTTCATTTTAAAAAGTATATGTTTGTAATGATCTGGGTTTAAGGTTGTGTCTATTTTAAGGCAGCAAGGCTTGTGAAAACAAAACCACATGTAATCATTTGCGTACGGCTCCACCTAGAGGGCACCGGGGCTCAGTGCTGGGGCCCACCTGAATAGCACACGGCCGTCACACTTTAATGGGAAAGTGTGGGAGGACTGACCGAGACACGTCATATGCTTCATCGTGTATCAATATAGCGAAATGAGTCAGAAGCAGACGTCTTCTTCCTGCCGACTCACCTCTTCAGCAGTGTAGAATGATTAAAAACTGAGCGTCATTCAGCTTCACATCCTAGGGAAAGAATAAAACAATTAGATTCAATGAGTCCGCCGTCACATTATATCACCCTGTGTTTACTTCACTTCATCTTAGATTTCCTTTTAAAGGGAGCTTCAACAAATACCTGAAATACGGGGGGGGGGGGGGGGGGGGGGGGGGGGGGGGGGGGGGGGGGGGCGGGGGGGGCGGCCGCCGGCCGGGGGGG
>JABJVR010000087.1:2486853-2509879 GCA_025773905.1 Chitala chitala
AGTGACCAGCGCCGCTCCTCTCTGACGACAGCCGGCACAAACAAACGGGCACCCAAGGAGACACGTTCGCTCGCTCGAGAAACAGGAGGAAGGACACGGCCCAAAACGCATGCGCCAACCGCAGCACACATTCGCGGGCATGCTGCTGGCAGCCATTCCCAAAACCGACTGGTGGGTTGCTCCTCGGCCACAAGATCATCTTTGGCGTTCCTCTGAGGAGCAGAGGCCCAACTGGACAACCTGGCGCAAGACCGTGGCCAGGGCTGGGATCAGCAAGCGGCTGCCTTGCCAAATCGAAACCAAAAGAGAAGCATACATCTCCAAGGCCAGGCTCAACTACAGCTGTAGGTGAACTATCAGTGCACAGCTTTTCCCCTCACTTTTCCCCTCAGCAGTTTTTTTCCCCAAACACAGAAAATATAGCCAGGCCCCTCAAAGCGTATTTATAGCTCATTGAGAGAGCAGGATGTGCGCTCACTTTCATTTTGAAGAGGAGAATTGGGAGGGGAGGAAAAAAAACTAAAGTTTCCTTTCTAAAGAAAGAACAAATTTGATTTGTGCAGCTGGGTTACATCCTGACAAACAGTCAGAGCACAGGATCTAGCAGGACAGTTTAAAAGGTGGCTGTGAACGAATACAACATGTCTGCGCTGGGGAAAATCTGCCAGATACTGAAAAGAAAAAAGGGTGAGGAGAAAGCAGGTTAAAGAGTGTGCCCCCACCTCCTCCCCCCCAGGCTGCTGATAACAAAGCCACGTCCCACAGTGCCACCATCCCCCTCCGCGGTAGCTCCATGTGAGCAGTACGTCACACGGCACGTCTGCCTGCCTGCTGGCCCGCTCTCCTGCCCACCTGCCAGCCTACTGGCCCACTCACCCGCACGGTCACCTCCCTACCTGTTTGCCTACCGGCCCAATCACCTGCCCACCTGCCTCCCTGCCTAACAGCCCACTCGCCCACCTCCCTACCTCCCTCTCTGTCTGCCTACCAGTCCACTTTCTTGACTACCCATCTCCCAGCCTACCAGCCCAACTGCCCACCCAACTCTTTGCCTACTGACCCTCTTCCCCACCCACCTGCCTGTCGACCCGCCTACGTGTTTGGCAATAGAACACTCCCCAGAAGCACCAACCCCTCTTGGACAAACAAGCCTCATCGATGCTGCTCATGGCACCAGATGCATGAGTCCAGCTCACATGCGCATACCGGCAAGACTCTGCAGGTGTGACGGGCAAAGTCCAGCACAGTTTGCGAAGACCTTACCAGAGAGCGTACAGGCATGACCGACTATCTTTCCGTGTGTCCTTAAGCTGGACAACATGACAAACTGCCAGAATGGATGAAGCCACCACACAAGTTCCACGCCACAGACCCTTGCCGTTATTTAAACACATTCTTCGTCAACAACAGTACTGCGCACCACTTGGAATTATTGTAAGACACATCAATGATGTTCTAAAAAAAAATAAAATAAAAATTTCATAAAACATACTCAAGTTGTGGGTTTTCCCAATTAAAATCTTTGCATAACAAAGAACCAGACATGAAGCTAAACCACCAGAGCTAATACTAGCTACTAATGAGCTGGTTAACCTACTTTCCCAGTATTTCCATGTTAGTGCATCATCTTATTTCGAGTTTTCCCCAATACATATGCACAGAATATTTATTAATGTGACAGTATTAGGACACAGCACCTTGACATCAGTTATCTAGATTAATTAAGCTAGCTCTGGGTTTCCATGAAACACATTATCATTATCACAACAAACACCCCGGTTCACATTTGTACCCGAAATGGAAAAACATTCAGCTCGTTTCGGCCTCACTCACCTAGAATGACTGTAATAAACCAGCACGTTAAGAACCTAGCGTAAATACGTTTTCACTAAAACGTGCCCACATATGGCTCACGCGGCAGTTAAAGCTGCACAGTTACTCACATTATGATGACATGTCAGGGAATATGACCAATTAGCCTGAATATTGATGTTTATAATGTTGTTTTTTTTTTTTTACATGAATGCTAGCCAGCTTGTCATCTAGGTCTAACCTCAGAACAGCCTTCAGCTACTGCTCTGTCCTCTTGATTACTCTGTATTGTCACAGACACCTAGTCTCTTAATGTTAGCATCTCCTCCCGTAATCATTAGACACCCACTTGGAGGAGCAGCAGCAATTTATTAAGAGCAGGCAGATCCTGAGCCTGACAGTGAACACACCTAGCACACCTGGCCAGGCATGAGATTACACTGAAAGCATGAAATGATGGATACTCAGGGCCATAAACGCAACACGCAACTCCAATAAGGAACATCAGAACAGCACGCTACATAGCCACTGTGATCTGCTTTTGCCAGTAAACACCATCATTAGCACATATACTATGGATGGATTTTAACAGTAGTTTTCAAAGACCTACAACAAATAGAGTTTGTTCTTAAACCCATGCCAGTTAATGTCCTACTTTGCAAATCGGTCACAGCTAACATCTCCATTTGACAAGAATGACTCTTGTGGCAACATGTGACCCTTGGACCTAGAGCCTGAGCTTAGACAAAGGAAAAAAAAAAAAGTATACAAGACGTCTCCCTTAAATACGTTTAAATGTAACTGCTCACAGGAAAGGACCACTGTTTTAATAAAATATTTTGCCAGCTGCTATGTGGATGAGTACTCCATACTTTTACTGATGTTTGTCATACTTTGAGACAATAAGGGGTTAAAAAAAAAAGCCTTCAGTCCCTTGAGCCTTACGGTGGGTTATGAAACGCAGGTAGGGCTGAAATATCTGCACATCAGCATGGCATAATGCAGGCATACTTTAATGACATTAAGTCTCAGGTGTGAAGGAGCACCAGCACTAAAAGCTACATTCTGAGGTAACAACGGCAACACTGCGGACTGCAAGCACACACACACACGCGCACGCAGGAACAAAGAGATCCGATTATGAGCAGGACCAACAACTTGCCACCGCCAGCCGTTTCTGCCTTTAATCCATAATCAACATGGAACATCCTTCACCTTTCCTTGATTACACCGAGCATATCTGATTACAAACCCTTCTTCGTTTCAAAACCACTTTCCCTAAAAGGATGGCATGAAAACCTCCATTAACTGACACAGCGGCTTTCATGGTGATTAAGGAATCTACCGTAGTATCCTCATTTAACATTAAGAGTGCAAGGATTTTTTTCCCACTTCAACTGGAAAACGTAGGGTATATTATATGAAGGACTACGTATTTCAATTAGGAATGTGGCCCACAATATTTGCTATGAATGACAATGTACTTCTGTAATGGGTCGGCCCCCTGTCTAGGGTGTTCCCCGCCTTACACCCTAGAGCGTCTGAGATAGGCTGCAGGTGACCTGCGACCCTGCACAGGGTAAGCGATTGGATAATACATGGAAAGATGGATAAATAATGCACTTTAAATAAATAAATGAGTACCACAATTAAACCACCTGCAGAACCAATTCATCTCAAGCGACCAGGTGGCTCAATTGGTAGAACATCAGGCTGGGATGCTGAAGTTTCCCGGTTCGAATCCCAATCTAGCCACCTGGTGTGTCCTCGAGCAAGACACCCAGCGCTAGCTCATTGTAACAGGCATATGAAATGTTGTAAGTCGCTTTGCATAAAAACGTCTGGTAAATGACAAATTATCCAAATTATCTCAAGGTGTAGTGTCCTAAAATATACTTATACACCATAAAAACACTGTAATAACACAAATGATTACAGTTACACCTGCATCAGTACAATACATTTAACAATCAAACTGAAACCCCATCAATTATTATGGGAAGAGGCCAAAAGGTCAGCTAAAATAATCTCCCAGCTTCACTGGCAAAACATGTTTACATGCATTAAGAGACACACCAAGAACCCAAAGCCAAAAATGAAGACTTTGACAATGGCGTCTCCCACTGTGCACAGACAAAGCAGGTGAGAGAAACGCCGCTGTTTTCCAACACAACATTTATTAATGTTTACCAATAACAAAAATGCTTCTACCCTGTGGCCTGGTTTGTGAGGGCTGCTGTCGGGTGGTTATCACTATACCTCCTCAAGTTAATCTCCACCATTTAGAATATTTAGCAGCACGTATAAATAATGAATGGCAGCATGTACAAAAGCCATAAGATGCCTGACTGATCAGAATATCAGACAGGGATAAAGTTCCTCGTGCTCTACTCAATCAAAAAACAGACAATTCTGGTGGAAAGGGGGCATATTATTTCCTGAATTTTTAATGTGTGCTTGGAAAATATCATTTGACTGGTTGCACAAGGAAATGACACACACTTTCAACTCGGCAACACGGTTCTCCTATACCTCGTGAAAGCAGCACGGACGCAAGAGAAAATGATGATAACTGAAGGTCTCTGCCCGCTGGCCCAGTGGCCATTCCAGGAACAGAAGTAATGAGCTAGGCAGCAGAGGATAAGGATGGCACGTCTGTGGCTGGCATGGGTTAACATGATCAACAGATCATAACTCTGGACTTACTCAAAACAGCATCATAAGCCCAGGCTTCAACCAAACAAACAGGAGTCCATTCAGAAGCAGGCGTGCACTTCTGCTTCTGTCTCAACTCTATAGCAGTCCCATTTCATGTCTAGTAAAGGCAGATATGACTCTGTAGGGAGATGTAAAAGGGCAGAGCCTCTATTCCTCTGGGCAAAACCAGCACAATTGGACACACAGATGCATTCTCAACTGGTTCATATTTAAGTGCAACCTGACTGGCAAATACAGGAAAAAAAAAAAAATCTTAAGCTACATTATATAAAGTAACGTAAAAATAACTAAAGAATAAAACCACAATTTGTACATAGATTGCAAATTTCCAACTTTTCGCTAATTAACCTGAATATTCAAAAACATTTACTAAAACTATAAAACCTAAGCGCTAAAAAAATAAAATAAAAAACAAGTAAGAATTGTTTTCAGCTTCATTGCAAAATGTTTAATTCCTTCAAATTAATAAAATGTTTTTTCAGGTTGAGGACACGGCCTGTGCATCAGACACATAAAGCACGCATAGTCATCTCAAAATAAAGGCTGACTTAACTAACTGAAAAGGGGTCTGCACAGGACGCAAGGTGACATTATTGTAGGAGTTGTCACATTTCAGAATGACAGTGAACAGTAAAAGCAACAACCCTCAAAATATGTGCCTCCACTCTGAGACAAAATTTTTTTTTAATTTATCACGTCAGCTGACAGGTCTCTAAGACCTGGCCTGACATTTCAGGAAATTAAGGTCAACTTTCAGTTGGCCAAATCTTGGTACATAAAGCCCTAAATTTTCTTTTGGCAAGGGCAAGCAAAACGGGGAAAACAAACCTGGAGATCAAAGAAAAGACTATTCGGCTGAAAGACAACTTCACAATAAATATCAGATGTACAGACATCCCAAACAGGCAGGGAGGTCTACGAGTGGACCGGTTAAAGTTAAGGCCAGTGAAGGTCTTGACCAACTGCCAGTGTGTGCTCAGAGCTTGGGCTCCACAGAGTACATTCTCATGCCAAATGGAGGAAAGCCACAGAGGGCTAAAATGAAAGTGTTGACAATACAACTGCGGAGTCTAAGTACTTCTTCAAGAGTTAAGCTTATACCATTCAAAAAATGAGGCATCTGACTTTTACCCAAAGCATAATCCATACCAAAACATCAAAGATGTTCATACCATGAAAACGAGGCCAACTCTTGATCAATAGAGAAAAAGAATGAGAAGGGCACACCATGCCCACAGACAACTCATCCAGGTGTGGGAAGTCGTACAAACTCCACTCAACCCACCGTAAAGCAGGACTCTGTTGCTCTCCCTCAGCGATGAATCCGGCTTCTTAAGTAAAGCATTTCACAGATGTGCCACTTACAGTACAAAGACAAACTGGCCATCACAGCCCATTTCTCCCTCTTATAATAAAAAATATATATATTCTAAACAAACTCCAGACACCACCTCAAAATCAATACTAAAGAACTACATGTACTTCCAGCAAAGATGAGTTCTATGTAGCACCCCCAGGAAGGCAACGCCTTTCTTGCTTGAAAATAAAAGTTTTCTTCCATGTTTTTGGTTTCTACACCTTGTACAGATTTGTACACACACGTGGGATGGAAAAACTTTGCTAACACGAGAGTGAACAAAACCTACGAGGACTGGACCATGACTTCAAAGAGAAGGGTGTTCAAAAAAAAATCTAATCAATAGAATCAACATCTGAAAGTCCAGCTAAATTTCTCCAACCTGTTAACAGCTTAAAAAAATGTTCACACTACAACCTCTGTCAGTTCCTAAGGACACCAGAACTCCCACAGATGAGCTAAATATTTTATCAGCTGGCATAAAGTCCTCCCCTGAAGGCCACGAGTTTTCCTTTGTTTATTTCTTTATTTGGGTGGAGGAGGAGGGGTCCAATTCTCCATCCTAACCCCAAAGAAATGCCTGGGATTTCTAGTCACTTTGAAGTTGTTTTTCGTTCTCCGCATGCATCCTAAGTGCACTGTCAAGTGCAGGCACGGTTCAACATCGCTGGATATGAACGACCTTGAGCCAGCATGCAGGGCTGCGTTGTCATGGCAACGTCCCTTCACACAACTACTAACAGCTGGATGCAACACACACGCAGGATTTCAGCGGGAATTGTTGCATTAATAAAAATGACAGAAGCAGGTCCGATGCACAAAACCTATGCACAGTGAAAGCACAAAAACTTTATACTACTCTCACACACACACACACACACTCCTTTTGACAGTCTGAAAACAACATCCTATTAAAAAAATAAAATAAAATAAATAAAATAAATAAAAAAAAAAAAAACAATATGTGGACCTTGTCCCTCCATTATGAGATTCATTTTTAGCGATAAAAATGCTTATATATATATATATATATATATATATATAAATGCTTATACACACACACACACACAAATACATATTTTGGATCAAAACACAAGTCCAAAAAGAAAGAAAGAAAAAAGGAACTTACCAATTCAACATTTCTCAATTTCTTCATTCACTCCCACACTGGTCTTATACTTTTCACAGGTTGCTAAAGAGGTCTAGGAGATGACAACACAAGCCACACACTGAGAGGAGGTGAGCCTCCCCATCTTCACTTTACTTAGTAGTACCTACTGGTACTGTATATTCTGCATCTCAGCCTCATCATATCGACCAAGCAGCAACACTGAATGTGCTCCTCACAGGGGACAGTTCTCTTCTTCAGTACTAAGTCCGTACATCCTACAGAAGGAACAAGCCAGAGCCATGCATCAAAAGCACCCATTTTCACTGCAATGCAACTGAGAAACTTCATACCAGCCCTGTCCACTGAAAGAGGAATTACAACCAAAAGGGAACTCTGATTTATCTATAGATGCAAGGACGCCAGGAAAATGAGTTCCTTTTTTGAGAGAAAAAACAAAAAGTGATTTAGTCTGTGTACAAACCAGTGTAAGGACCAACACAAAAAAAATTTTTATAAAGAGGTTCTTTTAACATTAGCATATATTCTACCAGAGTTCAGTTTGCGTGCCATGTGTGTCCTTGGGTGTGTCAACTCAATTTGAAAAATACTGGTGTATTGTACAAGATGGTGAGACGTCCTGTGAGAAATGTCTGGATTCCTTACAGTTTTAAGCACCATTTCAGCTGGTTCCTATACACTATAGGGCTATTAGTGCCCCCTAGGTTAGATTCTACCCTTCAGCAGATTTTTACCCTTTGATTGGTTCTGAGCTACCTCAATTACATTACGAAAATGTTGTGTTTTACATTAAAGGGCCAGTAAACACCTCCCCAAAAGTGCACACGCATCCTAATGAATCAAACTAGCTCCTCCACTATAACTATTTGTGCTACTTAATCTAAAACACACATACGTCTCCAGACGAAAATATTTAAACTGAGAATTCTCAAACCGACTTAACACAAGCAACTGCAGTCTCACAAAGTCATTAAGGTCTGAGGAAAGAGTTCCAATCTCATATCAATTGTTAAAGCAGGAAATGGATGCACTCCAACTTTGGCCCAATCCTTCACTGACCACCCAGAATCACTGGATTTCAGTTCAAACAAGGAATTCTGAAATGTGCAAAGACCAACAGAGCAAATTACATCATTCCAAATAACAAAAACAGCAGCAGCAAGTAGTTCTACTAACAGTGTTGTTCCAAAGCAAGGGGATGTGACAATACGTTCATTGACTTTTTGTCGAATGTATTTTTTATGCAAAGTATTTTTTAAAGCCAATGGTAATATTTTCACATCATAAATACTGTTAAAATCCTCCAACACACACACATATATAATTCACAAAGACAACTTTTTAAAGGCTATGCATATAAAGTCTCAAGCACACAATTAAGAAAAAGTCAAATTTAGCACACACAGAAATTTAGAAACACAGAAAAACAGGACCTCTGCACTTGTTTTGAGAATGTTCAATGAAGGAAAAGAATGAGGGAAGGAAGAGAAAAGCCTGAAATCAATGAAACTCACAAAAGATTAATTCATTTTTAATGCACACTGACACATGGGAGGGAGGGGCCCTTCAGACACAGAACACAGCATAACAGTTCATTATACCGCCACTGAATCTTAGTGAGGCACTGGACAGTGCAAAACAGAATGCCTTCCTAGTCCCATGCAAGAGGCAGCAGTTCTGGCAGCCCTCTCTACCTGCCTCCCACACCCCCCAGGGGCTCTGCAGTCTTCAGCCCACAGTGCAAGGGTCTGCCCCCCCTGTAGCTGCCCTGAGTGCAATGGAAGCCAGCCTTTTTGCCAATCCAAACCAAGGTTCGTCTAGTTAGTCAATAGAGATGAATCACAGCCCTGCTCCCCGTTCACTTAAGCACACGTGTCGGCCCATGGGCCTAGGAGTGTGGCCATGTCTATCCTCCCCTTTCCACCGTGATTTAGGAGCCCTCTGTCTCCACAAGGTAAACAAAAGGGAGTCAAAAAAAACCCTCTAATTGAGGGCATGAGCTATGGAACAAGTGCTTCTCCGTGGACATAAATCTGTCAGAGCTCGTCGTCAAACAAAAACTTTGCACAGCATTGCCGTGCCCATGAACACCACTGCCACTTATAAATCACACACAACACAGCCAGGATAAGCTCATGTCAATAGATTTGCATATTTACACTCCTTTTTCAGCACTTAAAAGACCAGCAAAGAATTAACCTAATGTCTAAACGCAGGTCCAAAAGCACAAGCTATCAGTAAACACAACTTTACCATTGAAAAGGCTGTACATCGATGGACACAGCAGATAATACAAAGGAGTCTAGTTTTACTCAAAAAGCTACAACTTCAGGTTGTAACAGGTGTGAGTAAATTGCTCCCACAACGCTAAAAATTTCAAAACACAGCCACATATATGTAAAAACATGCATTGTGCGACCCTTCTGTAATTTCCCTCATGCAGTCTGAGAGGACCTTCTAGGTGCTAGTAGTTTGCAAAGAAGTGCTAATACGAGCAAACAAACGAGCTGTGCAAGACGAAAGAACACTGGACGCAAACAATCAATACAAACAGAATGCAGACACTCCTTTAAGATCTGTGCCTCAAAGCAAAATGGCTGAGAAGGAATTTCACCATAGTGGAATGAACAATGCTTGAATGCTGTGACATCTTCGCTGCTATACCCATCATTTATTTGGAAGCTCTACGCTTTAATTTAATTACTGCAGCACCTCTCAGATTACGAAACTCACTTCTGTTCGAATAAAAGTCTATCACCGTCTAAACCATTAAATGTTTGCGGTACACGACAGCTTGACTCCAAATGCAGAACTTTAAAGACTCGTATTTACAAATTCTGACCCTGGCAGCAGATTATGCCGTGTTGTATGACTGGCCATGGTTTTAGCTGCAAGTAAAGTCAAAAATCATAATCAACTTCCTAAGAGTGACAGAAAATACTGCGTGATTATAAATCTAACAAAAATGTATTGCGGGACACACATACAAAATTGTACTTTTACTGACTCTGAATTCCCTCATCAGTTAACGATGAACTGTGTATATAACAGCGTTCGCACAGTAAAGAACTCTTCTATAATTTCATTAAAATTATACAACTAGTCGACGCGCGGCGAGACACGCGATCGAATGTCGCGGCAAATTTATTTTATAGTGTTTAATGACGTCACCGCTTCAATTATATAACGCGTCGCTGCACAGGTCCACAGCGGAGGCGCCTCTCTCTTACTCGGGTTACTGCGTTCATGAACTCGGTGCTTAACATAACCAATCGCTCCGGCTCAGATAAAAGCGGTGAACTGCTCTCCATCTACCGGTGTAAGAGCGAGATGACCGCGTTAAACAGAGACCAAAGGCAGTACCCAGGGCTTGCTGCTCCTAACACATACCATATTTACTCGTTGGAAATACTTACATTTAATTTGGAAGTATATGCATCTGGGTAAAACAGTATCTTCAAGCAGATCATGTGATAAAGCAAATGAAACCCGTCATCCTGGGTACTCAAGCTTACTAGAGTATTTACTGACACTGTGGTTCAGCAACATCCGGTAGCAACATTTTAAACATTTCTATTTTAATGCACATTCCCACTGTTTCAATGATGCATCAGTAACAAAGTGCTTTAAGTTGCAAAGTTACAAAGAGCCAACGTCTTATCTATATAAAGTGTCTCCGAACTTAAGGTATATTGACCGCAATTTTCTGTGGCGTACTCGATTTCAAGCACAAGTAGTTTTAATCCACAGAACATAGATATAAACTAACATCACAAAAACGAATCATGTCAAATACTGTCAATGAAAGCAACACGTACAAATATTAAAGTATGTGAAAATGCATTTGTCTACACCGACGCTTAATAAAACACTAGAAAGTACTATTAGTGTTGCAAATAAGCGAATAACGTGTCATTTTTTTCAATTCTTTCCAAAATTTTGGTTTTATCCAAAAATGCAAAATCTCAAAATTAAAAAATCCTGTTACACAATAAATAAAAGTATTACTATCAACTTAAAAGCAAATATAAATATTTCGTTAAAGCAAATTACTGTTTAAATTACTCGGGGCAAAGAAGTTCATAAATTGTACACCATCAAAATAAAGCAGCATGCACAGCACTATGAACTGGATATTTACGGTCGCGAGCCAAATCCAACATCTGTGAAAAATTGAAGTCCTAGCATTTTCGTCATATCTGCCGACTTGTAATAAGAGACAATTACAATATCTGTTTCCGCATGAACAGAAAATAAACATAAAAATATTACAGCGACTAACTTACCACCTCACACGTATTCCTTTAAGCACACCAATTTTTTTTTTCCTTTTTTTTTTTCTTTTTTTACTATTAACTCTCCGCCATCTTCAACACTGTGTTTGTTTAAATGGGAAACACTCCCTAAGCGCAAGGAGCCAGCTTGTGTCCGAGCGATGTGGTTTCTGGGAAAGGTAGTTTTTAGTCAAGGACAGTGTCGGTTTTTTATTGTGGTGAGCAGGGTGAAAATTGACTACAAGTTCATACATGCCATTAGAAAAGAAACAGAACTCCGCTGGTGATGGCTAGCTCTAACAATATAACAGAAGAATGTCTAGATACGAATTTACGGCTAACCTCATAATCGCCGAGGTGATAAACAAATTTATTTATCGTACACGCTTAAATGTGTATTTTGTTGTATTTAGTTATACAGTTACAAACATTTTAATAATACAACGACTAAGCGAATTGGAATAAACTTTGGAAAGAATTCGTGTATAGCGTATGTATTGTCGCTTATAATAATGAATGCGAAAAATATATTTCCCGTGTTGGTAAAATTGCACCAGCACATAATCAACATTTTAGTGCCCTTGGTCAATTGGCGTTATATTTGTGCGAATTTACACTACATTTGGGCGTGGTATTTATTATTTGAAATAGAAAATATATGCATGAAATGTACCGTTTTGTATATTTTAATGAACGTTTTGGGATAGTTGTCATTATAAATTGTAACTCGCCAAAGTTCCTAAGCAACTGAGTTACATTGAATTTAGCCGGCGTGTCTAGTTGAAATTAATACTCGTAACAACTTAGGCATACTTTCTTCACTTACTGTACACAACATTAAAGGCAAATTATTAAAGGAATATATAAGCAGCAGGGGAGAACCTTTAACAATTAGGCTGCGTGCTGTTGAGTAGGAGCGTGTCGTGATGTTTAATTCTGTTGAAAGCTGTATTGTACGTAACTTAAATTATTTTGTATTAAAAGTAAAACGTTACGGTATAACGGTAAGTGTCGTTGAATAAAGTGTGGATACTAGCCACGTGAAAGCGTGACATGGACTAACATACAGCTCATATGCTCTAGCTCTTTATGGCTTGGACACCGCTGACACCTGTCTTGCTTCTATGGGCAGCTCTCGTGGATAGCGCCGAACCCGTCTCCATGGTGATAATAGGACCACTAGTGTCAGATTTCAGCTGTTCTAAAGAAAGTGACATTACTAAACTGAAGAGGGGGGCGGGGAGATGGTGGTGAGAGAATAGCACTTCATAATTAGCCCAAGCAGCCCCTTGTCTAAGCATAACAATACCACCGTAATACCAACAGTAAACGTGATAAAACAAACCGTTTTATCTCAATCAAGTACATGAACTTAAAAACATAAGAGTATAATATGGTTTGAGGTTTAGTTGTAACAGCGTCAACTCTAGCAGAAACTATCATGTAAGAGAACAAAAATGTAATAAATGTCTTATAGAAAAAGAGAAAATATTTTCACTTTTTCACCTTGCCAGTGTTGTCAGTCATGGTTTTCAACCACACATATTGTGCTAGCAACCCATGTCATTTTGATCCTGCAAATAATTTTCGGCCACACAATATAAATGTGACTAAATTGGACTGGGAAAATTAAAAATGAATTAAAGAAATTAGTGTACGCACCATGTAAGTGTGGTGTGCTCATAAGGTAACCCAGGCTCTGCTCTATGGCAGTGAAAGCGGTGATTTTTTTTTTTCATTGAATATTTTATGATGGCGCAGATGGAAATTTAAGCCATGTCACTGATTATGAGTGATTAGCCATGAGTTTGATTGCATTTGATCCTTTGAGTGGGGGAAGGTGAGGCTCTGTTCCAATTCTCTGTACATCTGAAGGAGTTACCTTGCTGCCTTTATTACCCCTCCCCCTGCCCTCACAATGCAAAGTCGGCTCTTGCTGTCCTCTGTCACAATGAGTACAAATGCATGTGTCCACCCCCCACTCCCACTGACAAAGGCAGGGAGATAATCCTCTGTTTTTATGTATCAGCAGAGCAGATACCTGGAGGAGCAGCCTATTGCATCTCTCCTGCCCTTCTGCACCTTCTGGATCTTTCTTTCCAGTGGCAAGGAGCTCTCTTCAGTAATGTTTATTGAATGTCCTGCCATGGCTGTGCCCGATAATCTAAAATGCTTAGGAATTCCACTGAACTTTCAGCTGTCTCAGGGAGGCATACCCACACATCTACAGAATTATAATAGTGTTGATATTCGTTTAAAATTCCTATATATTGTATGACAATTTGAAAACAGATTTTGTTTGGCTGCATGGATTATAAATTATTCTTAACATAAAAACACCTTTTAATAACATGCTGTGCATACAATTTATGCAACAGGTTACATGCACTATTTTGTAAAAATGCTAGTGTCAATTTTACGTTATTTATTTATGCTGCCATTCTTGCACTGTGGTTTTATTTCTGATTTTATTTATTGTTGTCTTGTGTTGATGTTTTTTACAAGTATACAATGACAATAAAGACATTCAGTTTCGTTCAGTTCAACAGGTTACATTATAATTAAAGATATGCAATTGTAACCTATATGATATGTGATTATAAAGATATGTGATTGTAACCAACCTCCTGGTAACAAAACCTGGAATAGTTACTTCAGTTTCATCACTTTAGTAATTAGCTTTGAAAAAATGTTCTAAGGAGCAAAATATTAACCTAAATTGAACACGTTATTATATATCAAAAATTTCATCCACCATGAACCATTTGTGCTAATACAAACACTTTATTACTCACATTGTTTTTAAAAATGTTGTAGTCATCAGTCCTTACATGTATGTTATGTTCATCTCTACTAGTACCAGAAGTGACCTCTTTGGAAACCATCACAGCAAAGCAACACAAAAACCTGAGGTGTCTGAAAAGAAAGACAGTGGCTACCAAAATATTAAAATCGGCCCAGTCTCAAAATAATAATAATAATTGTGTCAAAAAAATCAGATGAGGGGCTGTATTCCTTGCCATAATGGAAACATGTGAAAAGCATTGGGATGCATTAACAGGACAAGGGGGATAATGGGGCTGTTTAACACTCAAAATGGGTAGAAAATACAGGAGCAGTGACCGCAGGGACTGGAAAAATTCTGTGCACAGGTGAGGTGAACAATGTTCAAAAAAGGGAGGTACAGACAGAAGCAGACAGAGAGAGAAAGCCAACAGTCCTCCTCATCTGATCATCGGAGTCACTCTCCGCCTTCTGTCTACATCACGCCAGGTTTAAGCCTGTCCTTCATGAGCACACCTTCACAATGTTTCTTAATCCAAACTACATACCACCTTTTTTTCTAGGATAAAACATCCATTTGAAAAACAAACACATTTAACATTATCTGAACAGTTCATTATTTGTACCTTAAAATCACTTTGAAAAAAGCCAGGGGGAAGAATTATATGATTATTATTTAAAGATAAAAAAAAATATTTAAAGCCCTGCATTATGCCTGTGTACCTCAATGTTTTGGGTAAGCAAGAGACATCACGTGTTGCAAAACGGCAAAGCAGAGCTTCAGTGTAGCCACGGTTCTGAAATTCTGACACATATGCTCTCCATCTGTCACGACAGATAGGGATTTCAAAGAAAATTAACAGCGACTGTTATGGGACCCCCACCTGCATGTGTTATAACTAACCCACAGAGACGCAAAGATCTTTGCCTGACGGGACATTTGTTTCCCCCCCTGTTGAACAAGTTCTAGCCACATCTCAGTCCATGGATAAGGAAGGATTTAGGAAAGCATTGTATTAGGCTCAGTTCCTGCTAGCAAATGAAGTAGACAGCCATCATAAAGACAGGTTAGTCAAAAAAGAGAGCAAAATGCAATGTAAATCCATGGGCATCAGGTAAAAGCTATAAATGTAACTCTGTATCATTTACTACCCTTTTATGGGGTTTTATCCAAAACTGACTCATCACTCCAACTGTACTGCTGTTTTGTCCTTGTGGTATCTAGCAGTAATTAGACCCAATGGCTTCTTCTTCATTACACCTCCACACCTTGTGGAAATTTGTCTGGCCTTCATACATGGGAAAGCTATGAAACACCAAGGTTAATAGCTTCCTGGCTTGCACAGGAGAATGATAAGCATGAGAAATATATCTAAAACAGACTTACTGGAAAGACTTACAAATTGTGAATTTCTAACTAAAACCAGGGACAGTCTAATCGACTGAGGATTCAGTTTTGTATCTGTTTATGAGACTTCTACATGCACTGCAATTCTTTACATTTGTAAAACCTTGTCCAATTTGTAAAAATATCACGTTGTTCATGGGCAACAGTGTACTGAGATGAGTCTGCAGCTGAAATGCATGTGTTAGAAAACATGTGACATGATCAACTGGTCCTAGGCCCAAGCACTGTTCTGAACCCATTGGTAGGACTGGTAAGGATGCTCTGTTTGTTCTGAAACATTGACTGGAGCCCAACGCAATGCAGAAGAGTATAAAACAAGGATCTGCTGAGGCTCTGTTCAGTGTGGAAAGGAAGGTCATTTGGAGGGTGGGAGACAGCCTTGTTTTGTAGCAACAGTTGTGTATCAGCATGCTTAAAGAAAAAGGAAGGAAGGAAAAGGAAGCACACAGAACACAGGTGAGAAAAAAATAGTTTTGGAAGGAGGTTTAGAGTGTATCAGATAAAATAATGCCACACAGAATACTAGCAGACAGGACAAGGAAATGTACAGAGGTACAAATCATGGACAAAAAATAGTTGTTACTCCTCTTCATTCTCATGCTGTCAGCTGAAGTGTCCTAGATTTGTAGCCGTGGCACACTCCCACCATGCCTCCTAGATTCTGATGCACAGCCCATCAGCTCAGTGCCTGTCCCCAGGCGAGACCCGAGTCCACCACATGGTTCCTCAGGGAGGATGAAATATTCATCAGCATCAGTGCTAGCGGGGAGCCGGCTCTAACAAGTCAGTCTGCCGCTTAAATGAACATGGCGTAGACCGGTGTAAGAGAGCCACTGTTCATTCTCATGGGGTAAAATCTAAATCATATACAGTGACACTGAAAGAATATGTATTATGTCATGCCCCTTTGGTGGTTACCCTCTATTTTCCTCTGTTGTGTTAGGATTAAAGTTGACAACAAAATGGAAACCTTACCTCTCTCAATGTGCAAAATCAAAGGAGAATTTCAAGCGTGGACAGACTTCTGCAGCACTGCACTGTGGAGGAACCGAGACACTCCAAAGGCCACTAGAATCTGCACTGCCCAAAAGCGCTCAAGAATTTTCCCAAACAGCATCTTCCAGTCTCAACCATATGGCTTTTGCTCTGAAACCGGTCTCCTCAACCACCTGGCAGCATCTATGTGTTCCAAGGGCTGATTGGTAATGAACAAAAGGTGGGTGGGGGGATATGAAGACATCCAAATGGGACAAGGACTACAGAGCTTCACAAAGACTGTCTTCCAACTCTCACTTTAAACAATGAAATGCAGACTTTGCTAATTGCTGGCTATTAGTCTATAAGCACAAAATTACATGTCTTATTAAATACAGAATACCAAATGAGATTTATATAATAAGAACACACTCCCTTTTAATGAACCTAATTTATATGGAAATTAAATGTAATCTGCACCATTGTGTCAGATTAATTCTCATGGGATTAAAAAGGAGGGGAAAAAAAGAAAAACTTTTTGCATACATCCTTCACAGATTTTATTACAGAATTTATGTATGTTGAGAGGCTTTTGATAGTTAAATCAATCAGTCATTTTTATCTGCTGTGGTGAGCATAATGTTTAATGGGAAGAGTGGCCAAGAACTGATATACAACAAAGGTTCTCAATTGGTGTGTTTTATTTGAGGGTTTCTGGTATTAAGGTAAGTAGAGATTTTTGCATTTTTTCCCTTTTACAGGAAGCACTAACTGACGCCAATGGACAAAGATCAGGAGAAAGGACAAGAGATAGCCTTAGGCTGGAGGGTGTTCCGGTCTTTCTTTTCACCTATTTGTCAAATTCCTGAGATTTTTTAAAGCAATTAGTCTGGCCTGTAACTATATTCTCACACAGTTCTTTCCTAATTGCCATAGCAGTGAGCTGATAACAATAATTCCCACTACATTTTTTTTTTCTTTTCTCTCCCCCTCCAGACTGGGTGTCGTTGCACAAAAGTGCTTTTCCCGAGTAATGTGTGGTGATTTATTAATGCAGTGACTGTATGCAGCTCTTCTCTGCAAAGTTTACCACTCCAGCCCTACTGGAAGAACCACATCTCCCTCTAGTGGTCACCCGTCCAATTTAACCCTTCATTAGGGATACAACAAATGATTTAAACGTGACAGGAAACGTTAACAAGACCAGAAACGTTTTACTGCACGATTATTGTGCAGTCTTCTGCCTCCAAGCTGGCAACATCCTCACTAAAATTTCAGTTTTGCAGCAATGACAACTTTTTGTTGATTAATCAACAGTGCATTTATTTTAACAAAAAAAAAAATAATAATAATAATAATAACCCTCACAAAATTTGCATAAATACATACACTCGGGAATACATCAGTGTTGATGCATTCTGATAAAAAGCAATACATCAGTACATCTATTCAGCAAACAACAAAAGACAACAGTGAGTACAAAATATCACAGTGAAGGAAAACGTAAATTAATTTCAACGTGCCTGCAATAAGACGCAAATAAACTTTGGTGCTTATTCATTTGGCAGATTTTTCCTTCTCAAGGCATCTTTTCAGCAACGCAGGTTATACAGAGAGAGCCTTGTTCATGTTGTGATAAGCAACGCCCGTAGAATAATCTGCAAGATTCAAGACTTCATTAACTTTTTTCTGTTGTTGTAAAAATAAAGCAAAATCAATGAAAGAAAACACCCCAACCCATTTTTTCCCATGTTATATGTTCCAAAGCTGAGCTGTAAGCGCAGTATGGTGATCGTATATATATCTCCACTGACATACATGGCTTACCAATGTTAGCACTGACCTCAGAGGAAAGTTCAGCTTCGTCTTGTAACAAAAATAAGCTAAGCAGCCTGACGGGGACACAGAAATGGTACTGCCATCAATGAGTGAGAGTGAGTGAGAAAGAGTGAGAGAGAAAAATCTCAATCCAGCTTTGCTGCAAGGCATCATATATATCTTTTTTCCAACTATCCAGAGCATCTCCATTTACAAGCAGGATCATGCTATTATATCTCAACCATGTGACTTTATTACAATGATCAAAGGGAACTAGGATTTTCATGTTGTATTTACAGCTCTCCGTCTGCGCTGCTTTATGCTGGACCAGTGCTATGCCAGTGGTATGCATTTTGTGAAGAAAAACAAATAGAAATATAATTAGTAAAAACAATGAGGCATTTAAATTACAAATATTATGAAACCTGACATTCTACACAGGATTAAACTCTATAAAAATATTTTTTTAAATCAGAAAACATATTAATGTCCTATATTAATACAGACACTTTTTTACTGCACACCTCAAAATGTAACAGGCTGGCAAAAAGTTGAATCATTCTTCCCTCCTTAGATACAACCATATGAAGAAACCGTTATGTCCAAAAGACGAACTTAAGTAAATAGACAGTACACCAATTATGCTTCCATGGTGTCAGTGTAAAATTACAGACTAAGCAAGTCCGATAACCCACGATGGAGAAGACCCACGACATTAGTGGTCTGAGCCCATAATTAATTTATTAAAAAGCAAGTTCATTTCAAAATATCATCAGAAGGGTTTAAAAATGTCCTCCACTTCAATATTTTGTATGCGAATCACAAAATTTTCAATCTAAGTATGGAAATATCAAGATCATTAGGAAGGGATGGTTCTCCTTAAACATCAAGACTGACACACACACACACACACACACACCTCCATCATTCTCCTGATCCACTGCCACACCAGTAGAGACCATTTCCTCAGTAAGGGAGGAAAAGTAAAAAAAAAAAAAAATCAAGATTGTATTTGCAAAACATGCTGAATACTGAAACACAATGCTGCTACATTTGCATTTCACTATTCAAAAGAAATACTGTTTTAAAAAGAACTCAAAGACTGCACTGGACACTCTGCATTTCACTCTGACTGTCACTGCAGATGTGCCCGAACTGAAGGACGCCCGTTCCACTGAAAACATGCACGCAGACAAACAACCTTCTCACAGGACGGAAATAGAGTTAGACGTCAAAGGGGGGCACTCTTTTTTTTTTTTTTTTTACCGCAGACCTGACCATCCACCTGGAATAGATGCGTCATACAATTTTCTGAATAAGGACACTTGAAAATTTGTGTGATTTGGATAAAATGCATAAATCTTGCTTTGCACTGCAGTTCACAAAATTGTAAAATTAAAGGACTTAAAAAAAAAAATCTTTCAGTGGATACAAAAGGGTGAATAAAACGACTAGATTCCCTGTGACCACACACACATCTGTCCAAGTACCTCCTCATTCACACTATAACCTAATTTCCCCATCAACAGACAACACACACATCGAAAGGACTTTAACAGAACAAGTGTGGCAGCACTCAGGTGGTTAAAACCAATTGGCCAGGGTGTCAGGGTGACTTCTTTTGCTCCATGCTTTAAGTCACACCTGGCTTACTGTTTCCGGACTGAGCCCCAGGTAAAGCCACCTCCAGTTGCCTTAAATCCATATAATCCATGAAATTTCTACACAAATGCTCAGGCAAAAGGTCACCAACAGGTCTTACAATGGTGCCATTAAGCCCTTTAAACAAACGTTAGACTGGACAAGCAGGCAAAGTACCGTCTTTCTCTGCTACATCTGTGGTTCTGACAGTTGAAACAGTAAATACAACAGAGTCTAGAAATCCATGCAGAAATTAACGCAAAGTCAACAGTAAATCCACTGGTCTTTCAGCATGTGCTCATTGTTACACAGTGTTTAGAAAGTCCAAATGCCTATACTTCAGTTTCCATCAGAACTGAGACAATTGCTAGTGCTTCTCGTTTCCTCAAGCATTCCCTGCCCTGTGGTCTCACTTAAAAAGAGCATCTCAAACGAGACTGAAAAACCCAAAAAATTAATTAACCCAAAAAAAAAAAAAAAAAAAAAAAAAAAAAAACTCCTGTACCGACACAAGACTTGAAAGGAAATGCAAAACTGAAACATCTAACAGGGTAGGGGCTTGTCCAGATGATAATGACACAGCTTTTTAAATGCTGATAAAAGAAGATGAGAGCAAGAGAGAAAGAGAAAAAAATTCTGTATGCCTCCATTAGCAAACCCTATGATGCTTTTGGCTTTCTTGCGCGGGGTGACGTCCGCTCCTCGGATTTCATCACACCATTGGACGCGCTTCCTGCAAGAAAACAGTGGCAAACCATTACTACAGGCAGCCTAGACTCGGTCCCCCCACAATCCCTTGCAACAAGCACGAGGCATTTCCACATTTTACAACAGACAAAAGGAACCTTGATTCTGGGAAAACAAGGACAGCTCAAAATTAAAGCATGCAAACATGCAGGCCTACTGCAGTGCAACTATGTGCTGATACAAGCCTGAGACTCAACGCGAGCAACGATGCAGGTGTTCACCTCTGGAAGAGTCCTTTTTGAACGACCTGCCTTTTGGGCTGACCGGTTTCTTTCTGGTGGCCTGGCTCTGGCTGTGCTCCCTCCATTTCTTTAGCTGAAAATTGATGAACTTCCACATCATCCAGGCCTGCGTGAGACAAATGGCTGCTAGGCAGCTAATCCTGCAGGACAAATTAACGAAAGAACAAAAAGAAAAATATATGACAAAATTACAGTGAGCTTTCTCAAAATTCATTCTTCTGTCGTTTGTGGAGAGTTCATACGTTATATTCTTTTAGAGACAAACCCTTTGGTTATAATGTTTGTATTATCAAGACAAGTTACAGAGATGAGGTAATGTCAACAGAAAACACAGAAACTCAAGTCAAGCTCTGCTAAGTGTTTAAACAGGGTCTCACTACAGCTACTGATATCAAGTGACTGATACAATCTGTAATGCAGTAGAGACGTGGGCCTCAGTTCCTCAGAGCAGTCACAGGCACATAAACACAGACATGCTGCTCCTGCTTTTTAAGCGGCACGCAGCTGAAACGAGCTTCGGTGAAGGACGGCAACTTGCCTGACAGTAAGAATGTTGAAGTTTCCCTCCACTATAGAGAAGCCCTGGTTCTCCGTGCGGGAAAGACCGAAGCCAAAGGTGAGGACTGAGAGCGTGAGGGTGAGGAGGCGAGCAATCACGAAGAGCAGCGCCCACAGAGTGAACCTGTTGGTGAAGCCAAGAGTTTCGACATGTGATGACACGGGATTCTCAAGGAAGCGCCTCATCTGGACATAAGATTTGTGTGAATAAGAAGCACATTTTACATTTAGTGGAAGAATCACCCGTGACAAAGGTCTGCAACTACGGCCGGCAATTACACGCCACACAAAGCCGGAACGATTAACTCAAACCAAAGCAAACGCGATATTTTACCATCTGGCCACTTATCCTCTGAGGAATGAAAACAATTATGACAGGAGTTGGGAACAGCTCAACGGGAATTCCTGAAGCAGGTGAAACTGTTTATAAATACTTAAGGAAAAACTCCCAGTTATAACTGTGCGAGCTATGGTCAGCTTAGAAGACAAAATCTCGTGCATCATCTTCACCGTGACTGCGCTATGGAACAGGACCAGACACATACCCTTTCTGCTTGTTCTCATCGCTGAAGTAGAAGAGCCGAGAAGCGTGGAAGAGCAGCTCCACCAGGTAGTGTGGCACCAAAAGCACCAGGCCCAGGCGATGAAGGCTGAGAGGTGTTCACAACAGGTTACACGGGGACACAACCATACACTGTTTACAGTGAACGGACAATGTCACACACAACATGTTGGAAGTAGCCTGTATGTTAGCCCCCCTATCTGAAAAGCTACAGCTGGTACACAACTAATTTGTATGTCATATACAGCTGTACTATAAAATACATGACTTTGACTACAGCTAACAGCTGTAACTCAAACAGCATAAAAACCATGATTCCAGCCACACCTACATTAGTTATGCACCCAGCAGCTTATCATTAAAAAAAAAAAAAACACTGAACAGTTTTTAACATACCAAGAAAACTGAGACTGCTCTGCCACGCTGATCACGAAAAACAAGGTGTGACTGCATTTAAAGGCTCCATATTTCAGCCTGCACCACTCTCCTGCTTTGCAGTCTGCCATTACATTTATTCATTTAGCAGCTGGTTTTATCCAAAGCGACTTACAACATTTCACATACATGTTACAGTGAGCTAGTGCTGGGTGTCTTACTCAAGGACACACCTGGTGACTGGGCTGGGATTTGAGCCAGGACACTTCTGCATGCCAGTCTGATGTTCTATTGATGTAGCCATTGAGCCACCAGGCTGCAATTATGTTAAGCGGAACAAAAAGCGGGGACTTACTTTAACACGTAGGCACCAGTGATGTGGAAAAGGTAAAGAGAAACGTAGTACAGCTGTCGAGGAATGTCTTCCTGAAAGGAAAAATTAATCGCAAATGTCACATTTTAAACAGCGTTACAGTGGTGCGGTGGTTAGCACTGTCGCCTCGCACTTCCACGCCTGGGGTTCAATTCCTGCTCTGGGTGTGGAGTGTTCATGTTCTCCCTGTGCTTGGTGGGTTTTCTCCAGGTTCTCCAGTTTCCTCCCACAGTCCAAAGACATGCAGGTTAGG
>JABJVR010000087.1:2514526-2528119 GCA_025773905.1 Chitala chitala
ATATATACGAATTATAAGTACATCATAAGTACTGATATATATAATGCCTTCAGTTAGCATTATGTACAGACTTTTCCAGGAAAGAAAAATGAGAGTTAAAGCATGACACGGTCAAGCCGCTCATTAAGTGACAAACTGGGGTATGATGATAAGCACGAGGTCGACATGACCAGTGTGTGACAGATGTGTCGCGAGAGAGTTTGATCAAAGCGGGACAGTCCGAACAAACCAGGAATTTCACAGCGGCTTTCAAATCTGTTCCCCTCACACAGGTCTCTGCAGCAGCGCTCCTTTCGTCTTGTTTATTGGAAGACAGAAAATCACAGTAGCACTGCATTATAAGGCACGTCAGAAAAGAGCCTAACACCTAACACCTGCTCATGTACCCAATAAAAACACAAACAAGAACACGAGGTGTGCACGCAATGAAAAAAAGTATATAAATCATTCATTTTTCTGTTTAATGAAATAAAATCAGATCAGCTATAAAATTCAAGGCATGGTGAAAGAGCTGATAGAAATCCACACGTAAACTGCTGTATGGCTTTATTGCTGCGTTTATCGAGAATTGGCAGACGCAGTCCAGAGAGCTAAGATAATTGCGCCTGTTCCAAGTGTCTTTGTTCACATTAGCGGTATATTCAACAGATCTGCACCTGTGACCGATTTATTCTCAGCAAAGAGCTGGCCGCGTTCGCAGTTGTATCTGCTGACTTTGTTACACTGTGAAATTGCTTTTAAAAAATAAAATGACTTTGCATATTATGTGTAAAAATTTGGGCCGTCATTTTCTTTAAAGGCAGGTGTTTAACATGGTGGTGTGTGCCTATTAAAAGTGTTTTTCATCTTCTCTGCAATCGAAAACTGAATTCCACCAGAGGCCAAAACAACCAGAGATGTGCTAATTCATATCATAGCAAGGGTTTTGCTGTTAAGAAATTACTTCACCCAAACTGCCAAACCATGTTGTAAGTTACTTTGCTCAAATGATTATTAAGATACCGAACGCATTGAAGAAAGAGGCTTGTGCCCCTTAGGTGGTGGGTATTTTGTGATCAAACGTTTGCCATATCAATGTTTACATTTTTGTCTCACTACAACATCCTGTTTGTACAAACACAGTTCTGTTCTGCCCAGCTTCTTAAGCACACAGTAAATTCGGCTGATGCTGTTAAACACACCACTGCCAGTCATCGTGAAATACAATGCAAACTGGTCGCACACCCACACCTTGTTCCAGCTGGCATCCAGCTCCTCGGCTGATATTCATTTTTGTAGGCTATCTTTTTTACTGCATTGATACCGGTTTGACTGACACCCTTCTCCAGACAACAAGGCATGCCTCAAGTGGTATTATAGAGAATGGTGGCAAGGGACAGACGTGCCATTCAAGAAGCTGTTTTTCCCCACTGTCACGGTGACACTGGTTGTGATGTGAAAAATGAGAAATCTTTGATCAGAAGCACAGGGGAAGCTTTTCCTCGGGCATGACTAATCTGTGGATTTGCATAGTACTATAGTAGGCCTATTGTGTGTAATTACTTGAATTTGTTTATGTGGTTTTTCTTTTCTACAATTTGGGGCTTCTTCAGAAAATTTAATTGGAAATTGCTATCCACAATTTATTTTGCATTTGTGCATTTTATGGAAATATTTAACTAAGCCGATATGTTCTTGCACAAAATCACAGCTCTGAACTGTTAGATGCGTTTTTTTCACCTACATAACAAATTCGAGATCCATTATAATTTATTGTCGTGCTTCATCATTCATCACAAACTTTATGTGAAACCTTAAAGAAAACCAATTTTCTGTTATTTTCTTATCAGCTCTGTAGACACCTGCTCGTATTGATTTCAAAACCATGACAAAAAATTATGTTGATTGGTTGCAATATGATTCTGGTAAAATTGTAGCAGTTGTGAGTTTTGCTGAATAGCCATGCCCTTTTAGTTGTCCTTTGAGACACAGGACTAATAGATGACAGATGCAGTGTTTAATAGGACTGATGTCTGGGTAGCTGTAGATATTAAAAATGTATGATACATCAAAACACCACTTTAACTGTAATGATTATACATGCTTTGAACCTTAAACAAATTGGGAAATACCACAGATCATCAAATACATAACTTTTTCGCACTTGTGAATTTCATTTAAAAATTAAATTGACGTTGATGACAATATTCAGAAAGCCCTTTATTATACTGTTATTCATTGACACAGTAATAAGTGAGAAATATTGAAGCTCAAAATAACTGTCACCATTCATAAAGGCCTCTACATTTTACCTTTTTTGTGTAAGATAACTAAGATGTGAATGAAATGTCTGGATACGTAATCGTTACCCACATCTGGAAATGGTGCCATGATCTCCACTTGCAGCTGCAAGAATAAATATCTATGTTCACATCACAATTTCAGGGACTAAAACATGAAAATATGTAAATAAATGCATTCAGTTTCTAATAACAGCTCATTAGAACTTGACACTGCAGCGATGATAACCTAATTAGTAGTCTTCAAACATTTTGTCTGTACTGTTCCTCTGCACGTAAAATAACAAGCAGTTGAGGTACCCAAAAACATCGCTGGTGTTGCAGCAGCTTAAACTGGCTTGTGAATTTGTATCTGTGTAAACGCTGGCCTACATTATGCTCTGCTGCCATCCCATCAGCGATTCATCCTATGTTTGTGCGTCTGAATGCTTTCTCCCTGCTGCTATGCTTGGATCTGTTTAAGCATAACAGCACGATGAAACAAAAACAGCCCAACAGCAATTATTACAGGCGATCTGAGGTATAATTTCCCCTATGATTTTGATAGATACACACAAAACGTTCATAATTCTGAGACGTAGCAGGTATTTAAAGCATGTCTCAGGTGGGATATGAAAATGTTGTTTTTAGTGGGGTCAAGGAAGTGACACATTTGCTGCTAATAACCAGACATGTGGGTCTTTCCGACTGTGTAATTAGCAGCACTGAGCAGATCAAACGTGGCAAACCCTCATTTCCCCAGATATCCTGCTCTTTGAAAACCTGCATGATTGAATCCAGTCAGTGTTGGTTTTCACAAATACATTGCAGCATGGAGCCATATGATTAAACCTTGCATTGTTGTAAGTAATTATGGGATTACACCCTGAG
The DNA here is from genome assembly GCA_025773905.1 of Chitala chitala. NCBI lineage: Eukaryota > Metazoa > Chordata > Actinopteri > Osteoglossiformes > Notopteridae > Chitala > Chitala chitala. The sequence goes on from JABJVR010000087.1 coordinate 2,517,676, forward strand.
TACACATTCACAGTGTCAGTATTTACTGAGGATGAATACATGTTTACAGACTGTGTAGTGAAACACATTTTGGGTACTGAGATTTGTTTGTTCAAAACTTTTCATAGCTCTTATAACGTAAAAGAACCTTACGGGACTCAACAGAGTATGAATGAATGTCTTCGTGCCACTAAAAAGGCCAGATAGATATGAGCTTGAATTCATTCATTCATTCATTCATTCATTCATTTTTGTTCCATAAACCTATCCAAGGGGTCTTCGGCCTATCCCAGGCAGCACAGGGTGCAAGTCTATGTGCTTCCTGCGTATGAACTATGGAGGTATGAACTATTTTTCACTTAAGTTTTTAAAAATTAATAACTACCCCAAAGTGGAAACTTTTGCTTCACAAACTGAGGAAAGGTTAAGACAAAGGTAAAACACATAAGAGCAACAGCTGCCTGCCTTTGAGTGAACTTTTTTGTTTTTTGTAGAAGCAGTCTGGCTTGAATAAAGGCCACGTGGGACCCAAGCATGCCTACTCTTTCTCTTTTTCATTATTTACTCTTGTCTGACCATCAGTTTCCCTTCTTAGACAGCAAGCAGAAGCTCCTGGAGGAAGCTGGGTAAAAGCTCCTGAAGAACCAGAGTGGTGGGCTTCAATGTCTGAGGAATCAGGAGTGTCCACACTTCATCACATAGGCAGGAAGCAGCACCTCAAACATTACTGTGAAGGTTACTTGTCTACTTGTCACTTTGAATGACCCCTCCCCCCTAACATGTGTAAGAGGAGACTGTATTGTGGGGAATGTTCTGTGATACTGTAGCAATTAATCTAAGGGCTCTGTGGTTAGAGAATGTATGGGTTTTACTGTGATATTAATTGAAATGATAAAATAATTCTATAGAATGCAGTTCTGGCCTTCTGCATTGCTGGTAAGAGGAGTTGTGAGGAGATCCTTTGTTTAAAGGTGAGGCTAAATAACTGCAAGGAGTCCACCTGGTCCTCCTGTAAATGCACACAGAGGGACAGCGGATGTCAGGCCAGGACAAGCAGTTTTCCATATTATTGCTATTAAGTCACTATGAACATGTGCTCACCCCATAAACTCAGTTCCACAGGGTCCACTGTAAAGGTAGGCCTGGTTTGGGCCAGGCAAAGAAGACTAGAGTACTCCATTATTAGCATGGTCATTACCCCTCTCTCTTGCTATAGTATACTATAATAATGATAATTAACAATGAGCAAATCAGAAGACTGTGGTGGGTTGGCACCCCGCCCTGGGTGTCCCCTGCCCTGCACCCTATGTGTTCTGGGATGGGCTCCAGGCTTCCCCGCAACCCTTAACAGGATGAAGCAGTATGAAAACTGACTGACGTCACATTTTAACATCAGCAGCAGTACACCGGCACACAAGCCAGGGTCAGCACGGTCAGTCCTACTCTTCCACACAGTGTACCATTCTCCAAACAGCCTGTTCACAGTCTCCTTTTCAAACTGAGTCCCATTTGTTTCAGCAGCGTCCCAGAAAGCTAAAAGTCCAAGTGGACGACTGCTCTGACCACAGTCTATTCAAACGCTACGAGACGCGTCCCATCTCCCACTTACCTTTCGAACTTTTTGAAAGTAAAGCTCCGGCAGAGCGTGAAGCCAGTAGGCAATCTGACAAATGTAGAAGAACTTCACTTGAAAGCTACAAGAGTGAGGAGAAAAGAAAAAAAAAAACGCTACACTGATTAAACTTGGCTTAAAGAAGAGAGAATTCCGTATGCTCTGCATTGAATGGTAAGCATGTTGAACACAGCCTTGCGAAAGTCTCTGCTCAAGTACCGCTAAGAAACATTTACTGAGCTGAAGTATTTACTCAACTGTGCTGTGCCATGTGCCCTAGTTGACATGATAAATAGGCACATAAAAAGGATTTGTTGTCAACATCTGTCTGGGGCAAGGTACAGTCTGCAACCTCTTTCACCTACTATTACTTATACTTGCATATTAGATGCTTGTATTGCCTTTTCACCTTTGCTTGAGCCAAAAGGCCATTTAACTAGTCGTCAGTGTGACTTCATCTGCATCCTTGTAACACACCCACCAACCAACATGAGGGTTACAGACAACCTTGGCGATATACATACATATTTTTTTCCATTCTACAGTGTTATATACTAACACAAAAAAGATATAGTCTCTGGATGTGGTCTCACACGTACATTTGCTGTACAAATTTTCTGCGTCTTGTCCACTGTGTCTTTGTAAGAGCCAACGGCACCATAGCACATCAATGTAACACGTAAAGTACTTGACAAATGATAATTCAGAATCAGTTTTATTTGCCACTAGTGAAAAGTCCACAAATCATGGAGTGCTGGGTTATTAACTAAAACTGAGAAACAAAATCAAATTCACTTACACCATGTGGTTGTGGGGATATCCTTCCCATAAAAAAGTTGGATTTGTGGCAAAGTCCTCCTGTTAGATACGAAAAAGGATGCATTTGTCATCATGCCGACAAAGGAAAGCCGAGTTTGTACACAAAGTTTTGGTTTATGTGTCTGTTTAAAGTCACTCTTACCGCAGTCAAGATGCTGCTACCCCAGATGAATGAAAACAAATAGAAGGCAACGAGTTGTCCAGATTCATTGAATTTGCTGTGCTTCGTTTTGGATAAATGCAGCCGTCGATTCATTTTCTGGAGAGGCAGAGTGGTGGGGGAAAACTGTTAAAGACTGTAACATATGGTCTAAACCAGAGGTTCAAAATATTTAGTCCAAAGACCTAATAATATAAACATTTCCATTTTCTATTCTATTTACTAATTACTTTGGCAAACCATCACAAACAAGTCCATGACCAAAGATGGATTGGGACCCCTATCTTAAGAAGAGATGGTCCAAACAAAATCTACATCTAAAATGTATTCAATGAACAGATGCAGCTGCAAGACATGTACAGCCTATATAACATAAATACTAACTGGATACTTGTGAAAATGTCACTTGTATTACTGAATCCAATGATAAAATGTGTTTTCTTTCTGTAAGCCACACAACTTGGCACTATCAAGCTGTCTAAAATCTTGTCACTATCTGCCTATATGCATACTGTGACAATAATGACACTTTAATGTTATTTATAAGGTGATGTCATTATTTGCAATGTGCACAGAAGCATATTTGCAATTTTATCATGTCATGTTTATTGCCAAAAGTTGGCAAGAATCACACAGCTAAAAATTTATTTGTTCTACACTCACAATAACTCTTGAATTTTTAATCAATAAACTATTCAAGTGGCAGCCAAACAGGGTATTAGCCATGCTGACATACACAGAATCTCAATGCATTAACACAGATGCAGAAAATCATATTCGACTTGTAAAGGATTGTCAGAGATTGACTGGCAAATGCACATTTCTCAAGCAGACACGCCTCTGCTATCCACACTTCCGCTTCTGAGAAGAAAACAAAAAAATGGGAAGGTAGTCATACATGCCACGTGCAGAAACACTATTAGACAAAAAATGACTGCCATTAGCATTTTATACACTCACAGAGCTGAGATCACATAAGCATTTATGGCTAAAGATGCCATTTCTTGGGCAATAGGCTTTCGTTTTTGACCCAGTGCTGTAACTTGTTCATGCAGTCTACTTTACTAATTTGAATTTGTGAAACTACTTACGTCAAGGATGTATTCCTGGATCAAGGCATGGAGTATGATGGCAATAAGCATGTAAAAGAACACAGTTGCTGTATCTTTTGCTCCATATTGGTAGAAATTTCCTGATTCAGAGTTGTCATCTGGATTCAACAATAAAAAACATTAAAATAATCATAAGATGCTATCTTTTAAACGATTTAATCATTTTTTTCAATGCTGAAATTAGCACTTATTTCTGAAAAAACATGCACCTTTGCACAAAATAGCAGCTTACCAAGGGTGTAAGTCACATTATACTGGACTGTGATGAACATTATGGCAAACTTTGCAGTCACCTGTAAAATATTGTGGGGGGGGGGGTACAATTATGACAAGAACATTATATAATCTTGATGCATTACCTGTATGAGTGGCTAACCAATCAAGTCACATTTCCAAAGTCATCTACGAACTTTTGCAAACACTAATAAAACGTACTGAAATTGCGGCAATATTGCATTACTACACAAAGCTTCGTCAGTACGGTCAAAGAATGCCTAGAAATCTTATAGCACTGACAACTGCTGCGCTCTGAATAGAACAGATGTTATCTTCAGCAATCTTGAATGAACACTGGATTGTCCCCTTCTTGCATTATAAAGCGGAACATTATTATTAACAGAACACGGAGGCTCCAACTGAACATAGTAGTGTGATGTACAATATAAGTAACTGTTGCACTTTTTCAGAACAAAAAGTCTTTCAGGCATCTTTCTGTACTGCTACAAAACACCAATACTTAGGACACGATGTGCAATAAGATGTTACAAAGAAGGTCAACGATGACTCAGGTCGTGTTCACCGATAAACTTTGGTAATACCTCTAATTTCAACCTCACGAAGCTGTCGATGATTCATAACACTTGTACTGCTGCCATGCACAAATGCCTTTCAGACATTTCTCATATATGCAATTCGCGTATAATGTAAAAGTTAACCTAATAAAGTTTCTAAATTTCATTCACGTTATTGCGTACACCTTGTTTATGCAGGATGTGTGTGTACACACATTCTTCAGATACCCTTATCTTTTACTTACATGGCCAGGTGTTAAATACACAACATAAACATCCTAATGGTTCAGATTACAAATACGTGCGCATATATTTTCTCAGTGCTCCAGCATTAACTGTAACTAACAGCGCTTTAGTATTTCACAGCCACAATCCTTTAGCTAACAGGGTTGCAAATATGAGCACATAGTAAACACACAAGTACAAAAATAAACAGTTTTTAAACTGACCGAAAAAACCTCCACAAGCAATTATTGACTACACTACTGGCCATATCTCTGTGAACAAAAAGAAAAAAACTCCTCAATAATGTTACATATGAACACAATATCTGGCTGTAGTAAAGATAATATAACATCACATAAGTATGCACCTATTTACATAGGGCCTTCTCAGCTACCATAAAAATATATGACTGGCAAGGTGGGCGTCTGCCTGCCCATAACGCTTTCACAACACCCCGCAGCTACTGACGGTGGTTTTCATAAGATACAGTACCTCAAACATTAGCCCAAGAAGAATGATCATAGCCACACAGGACACCATGTCAGCGTGATTCTGGATCACGAACTCGTGGCTCAATACCGGTGGGCTCTTGTTCTTCTTACGGAAACCCATGGCTGGCAAGACTCGGCTACTAACTCACACACAGTACCCAATGACACTTCCGGGTATTAACGCTTTAATCCCATCCAAAAATATTTAAAACTGTGTATTTTTTTCATGTATTCAGATCATACGGTTGAACAAACATTAACCACGCAAGTAAGTGCAGTACCCTTCGGCTGAACCCTCCCAGTTTCTACTCCAGACTCATTCACGCACCGCCCACTGACACCCCGTACTTTATGAGTGACATTTGCGTAAGCGTATGACATTGCAATAACGTTTATGGACTGGAAAAATCACCAATTGTGTTTATCAAAAGGGATGACGACGGACGATGACAAAAGTGTTTCCTTTTGGGTTGCGTCCTGGCGTCATGAACACAGTATTGAAAGGGGGCGTTACTTTGAGTTTGGTGTACTGTTCACGTCTTGTTGCAAATAATGCTGTTTTGTTGATAAGATAATATTTTCGTTTGAACAAGATGGTTTACTTTATTACAATAACAAGACTTCCGGAACGAAAGATTTAAAACCGCAGTGATGATGAATTATATTACCTCCCTTAACTAATCCATTCAGTTGTGATGGAAATATAAGTACAGTATTAGTTATGTGAGCTACTCCTGACTTGTGGTGGCGTGCACACATACTTTTGTTTTATTCTGTTCTGCTTTACCTTACTGCTGTTAGTTCATGAAGGGGCGGAGCTAGCGGGGGAGGGAGTGGCAATTATACTGACTCTTGACTATATATACCTATGTAGTTAAATAGACGTCCCACACAAAAACTGAGCCCTTGACATTTTAGTTTATGCTTATTTTCTTATCTGTTTTTATACATCATTTACTGACAGGTTCTGCATAGAATTATGTTTATGAGTTTGCTCGCCGTGTTTGTATTGTTATATGTAATATTTTTTAAAATTCGAATTACTGTCTATTTCTAAATCACGCTTGAATGAAATCCAGTTATGTTATGTGTAGTTTGAAGGTTTATCGCAGGATTGGGTCGTTGTCATTTCGTCATTGGAGGGTAATAATTCGTAGTTTGTCATTATACATTTCTTTTGATTGGAGTCAGGGTTTATAACTGCAAACATGTGGGAAGTACCAGAATAGATGGTGGATGTTTATACAAAAGTAAACATTGGTATTGGAAGTAGTTACCCTACTTCATGATATAGCACAAAGTGTAAGGTTTCTTGAAGATGGTTTACATGAAATTTTTGGATAATGTGAAATGTTACAACAAGCGGATACTGACTGTAATATGTCACACAATGTTGCATAATATGAGGATAAATGGTTGATACTGGATGATATGATAGAGCCTTGATAATGAAATTACATTTGTGGAAATACTTACAAAATCCACCCATCCCATCATCAAATATCAATTACTTACTATGCAGGGTCACAGATGTCCTGCAACCAGTGTGCAAACCCATCTCTCTCTCTCTCTCTCTCACACACACACACACACACACACACACAAAACTGAATTCATTTCATGCACCTTACTGACCAAAGCGGTGTGTCCTACAGTAACCAAAAACAGAGACACACCTGACTTTATAAGTTGTATTACATATCATTATATTTATTTAAATTTACTGATGAAGTGATGAAAGATGTGTAAATGTAGACCTGTTCATTTGATTGTTGACAAGTTTCCCAAATTACTGTCGAAAAATTCTGTGGATTTTCATGACATATTTAGGTGTTTTTACCTCCCGATGCCACACTTCTGTGCTGAGTTTTTGTCGTTTTTTTTCATGTTCCGCTAGATGTCACCATTCACTTTACAACAAACAAGCACAACGACCAAATTTTTTTTCATCCCTTTTCACGTTGTCTGCAAAGTTCATGATAATAGCTGCTATTTTGCTGGGAGGAAAGGTAAGTAACACCATTCTAAACTGAAGGTCTCGTTAATAGTAATATTACTGGTATTCATCTGCTGTGCATGTTTCTGTGTACAGTACAATAATAATGCTAATAATGATTTCATACAAGGATAGACTTTGTACAAAACATTATTCATACTTGACCATGAACACATTTTTATATTTTATAGATTAATATTTTTGTCATGAGTGTATATAAATATACTTTTTTCTTATTTAACGAGAAATTTAGAGTGCAGCGTTTTGAGGTAATTGAATATAAAGGTTTGTTCTTACATTTTAAATATGTAATTCATGTAATAATGGTTGTAGTTCTGATTGCACCAGATGGTATGTTTAATAAATTGTGTAAGATTAACATGTCAGTAATGGTGCACCCTCGGCAGCGGTAATTCATGTGCAGAAATGTGTTCATGGAATTAAGAACGAAAAAATAGTCGAATTTCGTGCAGTTTAATATCACGTTGGTTTCACCATAGGCCTTTAGTCTGTCCCAGGGAGTTTAGGGCACAAGGCAGAGGACACTCTGGACAGGGTGCTAACCCAACGCATCTTATTATTATTATCATTATTATTATTATTATTATTATTATTAAAATGCAACTGCAGGTCCGTTTTTCGTATAGTATTTAAGATTGTAACATTTTCATTCTAATTTGTAAACTAATAATCTGTGAGGACGCAGTCACTTCCTAAACTCGTTACTTTATAACATTCTTAAATGTTGAACCGAGCTAAAACAAGCTAAAAGTTTAATATTTGGGGTTAAATGTATTTTAATATGGGCGGAGCATGTTATGTTCGTGTTTTGGCGGTCCCCTTTGTGCTTGTACGTGTTTCAGTTCTGGGGTTGAAAAAAGACCGTAGTCATTTGTGTTGTTCCAGCGTGATCACTACAAACTTCCTTCCTCCAAAATTTAGTAGGAAAACTGTCCTTTAACAGCCTGAAAGTCAAAAGTATGAATGAAGCCAAAGAGCCCATTTTAGCGTCCCAAAACGTTGCCATCTGGCTAATAATGCACTATACAAAGCAAGAATAGTCTCAATGTAATGCAACGTTTTTCCTATTCGCAGTGACGTATGCACGCTCCAGTCTCATTAAACAAATATGCTTTTAATTAAGCATTCTTTTGGTAACACACGTTGCAATTTCTGTACACTGCTAATATTAACATTAAACGACAAAATGAACAAGGATATGTTCTTGAAAAGGTATTGAAATATTGATTGCAGTGGATTACAGTTGTTTACAAAACTGGTAATATCGATCATTAAATGAAATAAGTAAAAAAAGACTGATTCTGACAGTTTACATCAAGTACATTTAAAAATAAAAGTGACACTGTAAATAATGTAAACTTATAAAACTAAAACGTGAATTTTGATTACTGTGCCTGAAGATGTCCTGTTTTAGATCCTTCTTCTATAAAAGCAGTTATCCAAGAGATTATATACATAAAGTAATTACGAAACCTGTTAAAAGCAAAGTTTCATTGTTGACTTTGAATCAGTATAACAGTGACATTTTCTCCCAAACTCTAGGGATGACTTCAGGGAACAGCTTTGCCACTAAATATAAATGTAATGTGTAAAACTGAATTTTGAGACTTATTTATATGTAATGTTAACCTGCAATTCCCTACTTTTTTGTGACTAAAATAAGGCAAAAGTAAATAAACGAGAAGTACAATGTCCTCTGTCTTTAGTTTTGCCCCGCTTGTCTGGTCTTGTTTACTTATGCTTGAGGATTGCTGTCTTCTGCCGAGGGCTGACATAAAGGGAGGGATTTAGACAAAGGCCCTCTCTTCAGCATGGAGGCTGTGGCCGGCCAGCTCTGCTTTCATGTGTTTCTCGTTTTTATTTTAAAAATACACCAATAAAAACACAGAGTGCTGATGATAGAATGCTGGATTACTGTTTTGTGGCGATATGTTTGCTCATTTGTTGACTATAAAGCTTTAAAATGTGTATTTTGTGGTTTGGGCCTAGCTCTGGCAGTTTTTTTTCTGCAGAGAGCTGCTCCTGTCTGTGCTGAACAAAGATAATTACTCAGGAAATGTTTCAGCCAATCCGCTGCAGCCTTATATCCTGCTTGTGAAAAGAGGCCATTCAGGGTCTGGCTTCCATCAGACGGCCCGATCATCAAGCCTGGAGTGCCAAGCCCTTTCTGTCTAAGGACTGTGACTGTCCTCCATGTTTTATAAGTATTGACATAACACTGTGTTAGCCATGCATCCACAGAGGTAAGGCTGATTTTTATTTCCTTTTACTTCCTGTATTGTATATCTGCTACAGTTTGATTCTTCAGGAGAACAAGATTGCAAGTCCCACTGAGCTGAACTAGAGCCTGGCTGAAAGGTAGTGCAGGCTTTAAACTGCTGCCTGTTCTTTTGGTCACATGGGTGGTCAGCCAGTCTCCATAATGTAGTGGAAAGATAACCATGGGAAATCCTTTTCTTTTTTTGTTTTACAAATCAAAACCAAAATATGTAGAGCATTTTCTGTTGGTTGCTTTGCTTGTTTGTGCAAGGGGGCGGTCTCTTTTGAAAGCAGGTTGCCTGAACCTTTGTGTGCCTGTGTCACATGTCAGCCTGGAGAAAATGGAAGGTGGAGGCTGAGCTCTAACTGTAGGAGCTGAGTGGGTGCTCAGTGGGGGCTCCCAGGAAGCTCATGGTTCAGAAGCCGCTTTCTCTCTTCTACAAAGAAAGAAGGAACTATTATCTTAACACTTCTCATTTACTTTTTAACTCCAGCTACTGTAAATTTTTTTGATAAATATACAGTATGAACACTATGCTGCTTTCTTTACATGTAACACATACTTCTTTTTTTTTTTGGTCGTTTTCACTTTTGGGATCAGTGGCATAGAGTTTGTAGAATCCTGTGTCTATGTCTGGAATTTATTAATGCCTGTAATTGCCTTTGTTCCAGTTTTTGCTGGCTGATAGTGAATCCTGAGAATGAGGCCTATCTACTGCTATGATGTCCCAAAAACATTGCTGCATTCATAACCTCCTGTGATCCTCAGCTGCAGGCTGCTGTGTGTGCGTGCACGTGTGTGTGTGTGAATGGCCGTGTAGTTTCCACCATGTGACACTTCAGAGATGCCACATTCATGCAGAGAGACCGTTGTTATAGTTCCCAGTCATTTGGTTTAAAATGTGCCCCTCCCTCCAATGCATATACTCATGTTTTTTGCTCTGCAGGAACAAAATACAAGTATATGCAATGGATGTGG